>MU858272.1:0-55410 GCA_033297075.1 Rhypophila decipiens | reverse complement strand
GCCCCCCCCCCCCCCCCCCCCCCCCCCCCCGCCCCCGGCGCGGGCGCCCCCCCCCCCCCCCCCGCAGGGTCACTCGCTGACATGAATCCTGCACAGAGTACCTTGGGCATTTGGTAGCTTCGTTATTAGTACCCACTACCCACCAATCACGTCTCGTATCTTTGTGGGAGGAAGCCGACCTACAAGAAGCCATCTCAGAGTTGAAGTCTTGACAAAACAGTTACTTTAGATAATACGTGACAAAACTGAAACCCACAACGGAACCAAGTCCTTAAATCGTCTAGCCAGTCTAATATGCTCATACCAACACCCTACAATAACGCCTCAACCAATGTGTACTAATAACCAAGATTATACTTACAAATAAAAACCGAGAGATAAAACCCAATATTTGCTGGAATTACCATGACCGCGCCTTCCACGACGGACAAATGGGAAAAAAGAGACGAGAGAGAGAAAGAAAACCCTGCACAAGTGATAGTCTAGAACAGCTCACAGGTGGGCTCCTTGACAGGGCAGTTCCAGGTCTCCTTGAACTCCCGCGAGTTTTGCACGCCACCGATAATGCGATACCTATCAGGAGCATGATTATCACCGAGGAGGATTTGCTCACTTGTCTCCGGGTCAATCACAGCACACCAGCTGTTGGCCCAAGACAAGAAGAAGAGCTGCTCATGGGTAAAGTTCTCCAGTCCCGGAAGGTTCTTGCTGTCCTTCTCGCCATCGCTGAGTGCTTTCCAAGCCTTGAAGGACGCACTTAAACCCCCAGCATCGGCGATGTTCTCGCCAAGGGTCTTTAGACCACTGACGTTGGCGACTTTATCGCCCGGAATGGGGACTTGAAACTTGTCAAATTGATCGACAAAGCATTCAGCCTTTTCTTCATAAGCAGTAGCGCTTGAGTTGTCCCACCAATTTCTCAATGCCCCCCTCTCGTCGAACGCTTTCCCAGTGGTGTCGAACCCGTGGGTGATCTCATGTCCGATCACGACTCCCAGGCCACCATAGAGGGTGTATGAGGGCAGATCGGAATGAAATATTGGGGTCTGTGCGAATCCGGCGTTGATAAAAATTGTATTCGAGCCAGCATAATAGGTGGCACCGTATTCGTGAGCGGACGTGAGCCATCGATCGCGGACATAGGGCTTGCCGATGGCGTCGTACGCGGTCCGGAGGTTGTTGAGACGGCCGGCGAGAACGTTGGAGAAGTAATCGTCGGTAATATTTAGATCCTGGTAGTAGGCGGCTAGCGAGTTGGGCGAGCGAAGGTCGGGATTCTCGGTAGGGAAGCCAATCTCGTGCAACATCTTCTGGGCCTTTTCGACTGACTTTGCTTTTACCTCATCACTCATCCAGTCGAGCTCAGAGAAACGCTTTACAATGGCACTCTGGACGTTGGTGGTCATCTTTGCGACAAGTTCTCTCATGGCATCGGTGTAGGTGGCCGAGACGAAATAGCGATCCATGATCCATCGCAGAGTCTCGTCAGTATGCGACAGACACTTCTCAAAAAGCTTGAGGCTGTTCGGAGGAAATATCTCGGCCAGAGTGTCGTCCGTAACTTCGTCGGCAAACTCGAAAACGATCTTGGCAATCATCCAGCCCTGGATAACAACTTTTGGCGTGGACTCCACAAGTGCCGACACATTCGAAAAAACACTCGGCTCGTTAACCAGGATGGAATCCGGGGTTGAATCAACTGGGCTGAAGAAGGTGAGGACTTTGTCAAGTCCGAGCGTCGGGGCCAGATCAGCCAGTTCGTCGAAGGAGAGTACCTCTATGTCGGCCTTTGGTGTTGTTAGCCTGATGATGACGGAGACGTTGGAGGACTTAGACTTACCATAATCCCCAGTTCAGGATTTGCTTGCAGCCTCGCCCCAGCCTCCGTCTTGCCAACAGTCACACGGCTTGATATCTCATTGTCAAATGCAACGACCTCTTTTGCAAGGGATTCGGCTTGTGACTCGGACATATTTCTTCCACCTGGAAAGAATCCTGCGACGAAAAGCTTGTTGATTTTTGCAGCGTCGTCTTTGGCCTTGCTCGGGTCCTTGAGAAGTGGTTTTGGGTAGCCGACGGTATGGAAAGGGACAACGGGATCCAAGGGGTTTGGAAACGTGACCTGTAGTCGACCCGATTGTTCGTCACTGATAGTCCTAAACGAGGAGATTCCCAGCTTTTCTAAGAAGATGATGGCGTTCTGCAGGTGTTGTCGATCGGAATCGCTGAAAGAGGTTGTATCGTCAACCTCGTCAAGGTTGAGGGGCCAGACCTCAGCCAACTCGTCCAGGACTTTGAGGAGCGGGGCTCGTCCGGCCTTTTCCCTGGCTTCGGTGTTCATGCACGACTGGTAGTCGCGCTGTAGCATGCGGTGGTTTTGCTCGTCGATGTTGTTGCGGATCATGATGTCGTGGTATTCGACTGCTTCCTGGTACGGCGCCTCGATGACTTCACGTATTATGCTGTTGACATGTTTCTGGATTATGTTTTCGCCCACACGAGCGAGATCCGTCCCCATTCTTTCGCGAAAACCACCACAAGCCATTTCATAAAAGTCTGTGCATGGATTCAGCTGCTCCCAGTTATGGGCCATGTTCTGCATCATGTTGGAAGCAGCATGGACACATGCTGGTTTCGAGCAAACTCCGTTCTCGGTTGAACTGGACTGGCCCATCTTGAAGACTGGTGCTGACAAAGGGGAAAGAGTATGAAATGAAACGGGAAGCAGACTGCAGAGAAAAGATTGAATGAATGGTGTTGGATGCCGAGCGACGATGAATAAACCGGATAACAATGAGGTTGGGCAGAGTCCTTATATGGCCCATTGATCTGGAGGGAGCTCAGCATCCCACGGAGTTTAGGGCTGGCAGGCAGGGACAATCCGTGAAGCTGGGGCATTGAGGCAAGGTCTGGGTCTCAGGGGTTGAGAGCTCCGATCCTGGGATTCCGAAAATAGGAGGAGCTACGAGTTAGTGGAAGCAAACTCCGGAGAGAACATGGATGTCAGCCTCACTCCAAGGTGACCAGCTTTGCCTGTTCGGGAAAGGGAGCCCAAAACCACAGACAAAGGCCAAGAACACTCAGCCCTAACTAGGTCCCAATTGGGCCAAGCTACTCTTGTCTCAGGAACCACGACCCTTGGCTGCATGATGACAACCGTTCTTCCCGCTTCTCTTGGCTCTTGTGATGAGGAGGACGAACACGGCGAAAAGCACCAAACGATTGATGCGTGGTCGTCGAGTAACCCCCGGATAACGAGTCTTCGACCGTTTCGAAGCTACTTCGGGTAATCAGCTAATGCCAGACGTTGCAAGCAAGACTTGGGTATTAGACATCTGGTGGTGGTGTTGATCGCTATGAGGGAACTTGGAAACGATAAAGTTGAACAAAGCACTGCCAAACGAAGGAGACATTGACAACGCTGACCTTCTTGTCAACTGGAACATCATGAGTGAAATTGCTCTTGTTGATCTTGGAGGCGCAGGGCTTGGCAGTGTTGTGGAACTGGATCAGACGAGGGACAAAGGATCGGGAATGATTGAGATGAAGCATTGTGGCAGAAGTGGGGAGATCAGAGATTCGCGCTGGGAAGCCACAGCCCAGCAAATCGGGCCAATTTTCAGATGACATCCGGCTTCGAGTCGAGGAGGAAAGCACGGCCCGGCATTCTAGGTTCGGAGTTTTCACCCGACGAGGCAGTGGCGCTCCACAGGAGCACCATAGAGCACCGGCGTTTTTGGGTGTTCTTGCTGGGTTCGGGGATTTTCTGAAGCACGCGCTAGTTCATGATTTGCCAAGGGTCCCGCGCTTGTGGGACCTTTCATTTGACAACAGAGCGTGCCTTACCCAAAACGGTCTAGCTTTTGGGCGGTGCATTCTATTTTCTTTTCTTCCCTTTTTTGCGTCGTCCAAACTTTACCGTCGGTGACTGAACCTCATTCGAGTCTCGAAGCAACTGAAATGTCCCAGATGTCGATCTTCCTGCAGCCCCTTCAAAACGGTTTTTCGTGGACTGCAAGACTCAAGTCAGGCGGCAGCTCTACGAGAAAGTCCCGGATGCTCCCCAAACCTTCCTCAGCTTCAGAATGCCCCGTGGATAATGTTGGAGGGTTCTCACAGTCTGCTGTCGGTCACCTCTGCTTGTTGCTGATGAGGGCATCCCAGCATCCATGTCATTTGACGAGGTAAAATAGGTAAGCATCTTGGTCTCTGCGGTCTCGTTCCTCTGCATGAAAATGAAAGTGAAAGAAAGCTGAGATACTCCGTACAATAATGAGAATCAAGGTCAAGTCACCCTCAGTATACAGGCACTGAAAAGGTCGCAGTTGAAGGGTTTCCAGAGCCCTAGAGCTAGATGATTCGTATAAGAAGAGGCTTATCTCGCGTTGGTTACAATATTGATCGTACGAGCAAAGACGTCATGGAAAGACCATTATATCTGCATAGTTGGGGCCACTTTGGTAGTCTGCATTGCTCCCATGAACAAAAGCTGGAAGCCAGTTTTAGTGGTGCAAGATATGCAATTAAAACATTCGTCTTTTGCTTCTCTTGCATCATGAAAATTTCCCTCGGCAAGGATATGATCGTGATATTGTCTTCCTGAAGCAGATTGAGTACCTAGACAGCAAAACAACCCAATTTCCAAGGACAATGTACATGCAGCCTCCCGCGTTCGCCACCATGACTCTCCACCCGAGTTCGAGTATGTCTACGCATCTAATGCACGTCTTCGCGTGTTTGGGTCGACCGAGTTGGATTTCCGGTTTCTTGCTTACCAAGATACGGTTGTTTCTCTTTTCTATCTGTCAGATCATGAAAAGCGGACCTGCAGCTCTGTTGTTGGTCATCTCACCGCAGTCGCCACTCACTGAGTTCCATCGTTTCCGGACTCCAACAACATCAACATATAAATCGTCTACCCAGGATCACCAAACCACATATATACAAGGATCAAATAATTATCCGTCAGCCCTCAAGTCAGCTTTCCCATCCCCAATCCTCCCGATCTAAGCTTAAAAGCGCCTCAGCCACCATAAGCACTTTATTCTCAGTTCAATCTCACCAACCATACCCAAGCCACGATGCATCTCAACGACACCAAATTCCAAAGACACAACAACAACAAAACCCTCAACCAAACCATCACCCTACTCACAACCGCAACCTTATTCCTCACCACCACCACCACAGCGGCCCCAACAACCAACACATCACCAAACCTCAGGGCCAACACCCATTCCCAACGCCGCCCCCCTCACATCCTAAAAGAACGGACCTGCTCAGGCCAGCAATACCCCCAACTCCGAACCCCAAACCAACCAGACCAACCAACCCCCTACCAAATCTCCCTCTCCACCACCCAACCCGCCCAAGTACAACTCGGCTTCACAATCCCCTCCGGCGCAGTAGGCCCTTGCTCCCTGATGCTCTCCCTCCCGGACGGATGTTCTGTCACAGGAGGGGCCCAAATCAACGTGTATGCACTTGATGGTCCTGCGGCGGGGGATCTCGTCGGCACGACGGTTTTCACAGAGGGTGTGTCAAAAGTGACGATTAATAGTTTTGCTTGTCGCGACCAAATGTGTTTTGGCTTGGAGGTCGCGAGCGCGGCGGACGGGACTGGTGTAGAGTTTGTCGAGGGCGGGGGAGTCGGGTTGAGTATGACTTATGATTGCTGATTTCGCTCTCAGTGAGATTCTTAATGAGCTAGATGTAGACCGACACTTTGGTTTTTCTTTTGGCGTATTTGTGGGGAAAAAAGAAGTTCTCGCGTATGACTTGGGTGTTGGATGAAAACCACCGGATGATAAGAGGATATGTAGAACACTTGTGTGTTTGTGTTGGTACGCCAATGGCAAAAGTAAGTAAGATTAAGGGACTAAGGAACTATAAGATCTAATTACCGCAGCTTTTTTGGCCAAGGTAACTGGTGATCTAATTGTTCTATAAAGTCTGTCTAACAAGAAAGAGAAAAGAAAACAGGGAAAAGGAGCGTATAAGACGACTTTGTCGTCACGGAATTCCGACTTGCCAGTCGGGGGTCCCTCACGGAGGCCCCGAGACTACCGGGCCGGATCATCTAGCTTATTCGCCGGCTCGGTGTTCCAGCAGTTTGAGATAAGTAGCGACTCAGAGGAACAGACACTTGTTAAAATAGATGCAACACTTCTAGTCTTTTGTTCACTGACTAGTCAATGCTAGAGACATGATTCGATTTCTAAAGCGGTAGAAAAGACCAAACTACTGACGCAGCTGTTCTCCTGTCCACATTCCTGTTTACTTGCAAACAAAAGAGGAGAAATGAGGACAACACCACCTACAAGGGCAACCAAATTAACACACAACAAAATGAAACCAGATCAGGGATAGTGATCAATCATAGCCTCCAAATCCCTTCTCGACAGCAACAATTCTTTTGCGAATATCCAGGACAACCCTCAGATGCTCCATGCCAAGCTTCCCGTCATCACCCTTGACCAGAACAAGCGAGGTCTTGATACAATTCTTGATCTCGCGCCCATTCATCTCGGTCTTGGCAAGCTCGTCAAAGTCCTTGTCCTCAAAGCTGGCCGCATCAGCAGGTAGATTCCCAATGAAATTCTTCCAGACATCGCGTCGCGAGTCCTCGGTCAGATCATGATACGGCAGGATCAAGTCCAGCCGGCTCTTGAACGCCGCGTCGATAGCGCTCAGACGATTCGTAGTGAGGAACATCAGGCCCTGGTAGTACTCCAACCGTCTGAGAAAGATCGACACCAGCTCGTTGCGGTCCAGACTAGCCGCGCTCCGGCTCTCCAAAAAGACATCGGCTTCGTCGAGCAACAGGGCGGCGTTCCACATCTGACAGCACTCGAGCGCCTCGGTCAGGGCACTGTCCACCTTGGCAGGGTTCGTGCCCAAGTCGCTGGCGCTGAGGACGTAAAGCGGCGTGTGCGACTTCTCAGCGACCGCCTCGGCCGTAAGTGTCTTGCCCACGCCTGGCGGACCACACAAGAGGATGATGATGCCCTTGCCCTTTTGGGCGACGAAATCGTCAAACTTGGACGCGCGAGAGTTGGACGAGGCGCGATGGGACGAGAATCCAAGAATCAGCTCCTTTTCCTTGATCCCGCCGGGGAGGACGAGCTTCTCGTAGGGCGTAGGATCCCAGTGGGGCTCGGACAGGTCGTTGACGTCAAAGAGACACCACTCCTTGGTGCGGAGATCAAAGCCCCGGACACGAGGCGGGGTCAGAATAAACTCATCGGCTGTGAGAGTGTTCAACTCTTCGTTGCGCTTGGCTTCGTCCTTGATGACAGAAGAAGCAGTCGAGGAAGTGGCGGGCGTATCTTGATCCTGCATGTCTTCGTCGTTGTCATTGTCCTCGTCGTCTTCGTTCTCGTCGTCCTCATCGTTATCCTCGTCGTCTTCATGTCCATCTTCCTCATCGTTATCCTCGATCTTGAGCGTGTTGCGCGACAGCTTGGGAATGACCTGGTTCTGGCCCTTAAAGTAGCCCCACGAGTCGACAATGACGCGACCGGAGATCTGAAATGAAGGTATGTTAGTATTCCGTTTCGAATGATTGATGAATAACAAAGCAGAAGCGAAATGAACTTACGGGCTTAGCAATCTCCACCATCCTTCCATCTGGGCCAACAACCTTGACATACTTCTTCCCGATGCAGTGCTTCACATGCATGCCTCTGAGATCCGCCCAATTTTGTCCCCTGGCCAACAGCTCCTGCTCAATCTTCTCTCCTCCGGGCGCAAACTCGAGCGGGTAGACGTCAAACTTGGTGACCAGCGTGTCTTCCTTGTACTCGTGAATCTGCTTGCTCACGCCACGCAGACCGCAGTAGCTGCCATTCCAGTCATACTGGCCAAGAAGCAGGTCCCAGACCGCTGGGATACCGCAGCGCGGGTTGGGTGGTGTGTAAGACACGTTGAGAAGACGCATCGCGCAAGTATTGCCGGCCTCCGAGGACACCATGATGCTTCCCGGCGCGAGCAACAGCCACAGCGACTCGTGAGAAACGACCAACGTCTCGCGTGCCTTGTTGATCGCCGAGAGGTGTGTGCTGAGCAGCGGGTCGAGAATCTGTCTCGTCAGAGCGATATCATCCTTGACAGACTCATCACCTCCCTCTTCGGCAGCCTTGAACGCCTCGAGAATAATATCCCACCGGTGAACAAGGGGCTTGAAGGGCGGGACGAAGGTATAGGGAGCAGCATCGGGGTACCAGCCGGGGTAGCCGACAAAGACCTTGTCAAAGATGGCCTTGAGATGAGGCGACTGGATCTCGATGGAGTGGGTGCTCCATGAGACCTGTTCGCCGTCCTCGCTGACGTTCTTGGAGAAGCGCTGGATCAGGGGGTAGGCGAGACCTCGCTGCTTGAGGTGCTTTTCCTCAAGGATCAGGTCCTGGAACTCGGACCACTTGGCGAATTGTGGGTTGCGGTCGACCGAGTGGTTGTAGAGGTTGCGGATGCCTGAGATGCGAGAGGGTTGGCTGTCGGCCGTGTCCTTTGATTCTTCTGTGGGGGAGGTCTTGGCCCTCTTGGCGACGGGCTGGTCGGACGGGGCGCCCTGGGAGCTGATGGACCTTTCAAGCATAGGGCCAGGGCCACCAGTACTCTTTCGAGCAGTCTGCTTTGTACGAGCCATCGCCCTTTCCAATTGGGTGTGTTTTGTTGTAGAGTGGTGGTGGGACGGAGGATGGAGGGATTTGAATCGTGGATGGTCAACTGATGGAGTAAAGGAAAATGAAAGAAAAGCTTGAGGTTATTCTGGCGAGGAGAATTGATTCTTTTTAACGACAATGTTGGACCCGAGTTGCACCAGAAACAGTCACAGAGGATCCGCAAAGTCCAGGCAGGCCAGGCAGCCACCAGGCTCCAGGACCCACAGGTGCGCATGATTGGCTGGCAGACCCTTGTAGCCCACAACTCGCGCTACAGAAACTGTCGAGCCTTCCTCGTTTGAGCTGGCAATCTCCAAGGACTGAGAGGTTCCTGCGTCGGACTTGGTTCTTGAAATGATTTATTTCGGACTGGTCGTGCATTTCTGTGAATAACTGCTCCTAGACTCCTATCAGGTAATAACGGTATGCTCACAAAGGATGTGAATGCAACATGAAGGAAATCATTTATGATAGCAGTACTGTAAAGCTTTCTGGGTGTGGCATGGATGATGCTGTTCTTTACCATATTATTTTCTTGCAAGACCGCCTTTTGGTGCGTTTCGTAGTGGCTGGAAAAGAAAAGTTAAAACAACAGTGGGGCTAGACATTAACGTCAGGAGAAAGTATAACACAAAAACTAATATGTCACCGCCGAATTTAACTTCAAATGACTGCATCGGCGAGAGTCACATACCGATGAACTGTAGTTTGCAAAAGGCCTGGATGTGTGTGATGCTGCAACTGCGGACCAGGCACCGAAACCTCCCAGAAGGCACCGAGCTCCAATTCTTTATCTGACTTGAAATCTTTCATTGCGACCTCATCCCCAGGAAGGTGCACAATGAAACCTAATTTTGTGACTTTGTTCTTGAGGATGTTGAGATAAATGAAATGCGCAAGGTGTCCTCGCCATGTTCCAGCATCCTCCTTCAGTCCTTCTTTGAGTGTCAGCTCATAATGTCCCGCTCTTTCCAGCTAATTCCTCCCTTCTTCGACACAGGACCCAAGGAAACTGTGACCAACTTATATCAGGCGGGATTAACCACTTCCGTTGGTGATCTCACCCAAATTCATCAGCCTCAGCATTCGACTCTCCAAACCACCTGACAATTTGCCGATACCATCTGATTGCCTCGCCGTCTGAACCACCATAGCACAGCCTCTATCCTGTAATTGCCAGAGGATGAGTACGCAAAAGAATACAGGCGTAAAGCCAAAGGACCGCGATTCGTTCAAGCTCCAAGGTAACAACAACTTTCTAGAATGGAGAGCGGCACTGCGCAGTAGCCTCGCGACGAGAGACCTGCTCCGATACATCACCGAGAATGTGCCGCCCCGTCCTGGCCCGATATTCAACACCCGAAGGAGTATACCGGAAGACGAACCCCGAGACGAAGCCCTCTCCAAATGGCGCTGCGACCGCGCGAAATGTTACCAAGTCATCCTCAACAGTCTGTCAAAGAATGTAGTCAAGACACTGCTGAACAACGAGCCCGAAGCGTTTTCTGGATCCGGATCAATGGGATTCACGCCTGTTGAGCGTGATCGTTACGACATGACTTGGGATACCGCCGCACCGGAGCCGGAAGGAGAGGAAGACCACCAAACAATCCTGGACGGACCAGATCCCAAAGACCTCTACGACCTCATCTGCGAGTGTTATCCTTACATCAATCCTGCATTGATCAAGAATGCAGTCAGTGAGATGAGAGAAGCAATATCCGGGCCGCTTGGCTATCCGGGACACTGGAGTGAGTATTCAGTGCACGAGGGATTAGCCAGACTTCGCTTCTTATGGAGGAGCTTACAAGAATTGGGACTGGGGCAGCCGGACGAGGCTTGGAATGAGGCGCTGAAAAGACATCTTGTGAACGAGTCTAAGAATATCTGTCGCTATGGCGAGGACTCGGACATGAATATCCTGATGCATGAGATTTTGGTCTGCAAAAGGGAGAAGAGATGGAGCGGAGAATAGCGGCAGCCCTGATCATGAGACCAGGACTGATACACTTAATCATCTTTAATGCCTGGCTGACAAAGAGAGACAATGGGTGCGTTCGCTGGCTAAGGTATCTAGCGCCGGGTATGAGCCTTTGGCCAAGGCAATTGAGAGACATGGCACAGACTTGTAAGGGAATACACGAGCCAAGGGACGAGCATGACTTTAGCATTTATAAACAGTACTGCTACCTCCGGCCGAAAGCAGAAGTGGAGATTTCTATCTAACCCAAGGATGATTGGATGAAGAAGCAAGTGATTGCACGGTCTCTTCAAGGAGCTCACGCCGCCGCCGTTTACTTGTATTCTTAGAACATGCAGATATACCAACCATTTCTGTGAATAAGAATCACGCTCAGCGGGCAACCCATACGCAGCCAAACCATGTCCAACTGGGGCCTAGTAGACACCAACTAAATAGGTTTCTTATCCATTCAATTCTTGCTCAGCAAGTAGCAAAGCGACTTGTGACGGATCACAGACTGGATGCCGCGTAGACTACCAACCAGGCGAAGAAGAAGGAATGAAATCTCACGTAGGTGCCTATATAACCTAGAGTACATGCCACTCAAAACAGGACATGTATCCAAATTTCATCACATATGCTTTTAACCTTCTTTCTTGAACATATTTCCAGTCTTCTTAATGAATTTGAGAGAATTATCTGATGTGTAAACTTTATTCTTGGTTTTTTGTAGTCGTGATACAAAACTTCGTCACTCGTGTCCAAACTCAATTTTGAGCCCAACTCTATATTCAAACTCTAAACTCAAAGTCAAGTATTCTTTACAAAAGGGAAGTATGTAAAGTATCGTCACGACCCATCTTTCGACCTAGCTACCTACAACAAAGTCATACCCGGCTGGGGCCTTTCATTACCCGCTCTTACACTAAGAGCTCGCTTATTACCTTATATTCATCTCTCTTGGGATCAAGGTCCGCCTCTCCTCCTACGTCCCCTATTTGGTCCGTCAGGTCGCTGACTGAGGACTGCGCGAAGTTTAGGATCGTCCTTGTCAATGTCGGGGTGATGAACCCGTACATGTCTGTCGTGTTCATCCAGATCAATTGTCAGTGAGAAGAAACATGTTATACTCATTATTTTTGAGTGCTAGGGGTTGGGGAAGTATTGACAAACCTCTGTAAATTGTCCGGCCTTAGATACTTGTGTTCGCGATCTGGGCAAACTGGGCAAAAATATCCGGGTGAGTCGTGCACAAGCCCGTGTCTGAGCATTATTTCGTATCGTTTGAATCCCTCCCCGCCTTCTGCTCGAGGATAGCCTGATACAGGACAGTAATAGGGTCTGCCACTGGAGTGCACGTTCAAGTGGGAGTTAAGGAGGTACTGTGTCTGGAAAGGTGGTGCTGTGCAGTCTGGGAAAGTGCACGCGTACGTGCTCGGTACTAGGATGAAGTTTGGTGAATGATGAAAAGAAATCCCAGACTCTTCACTCGAACCATGATTGGGAGTGTCTGATGTTGATAAGCCGGGGCCGAATGAGGTCATGGTTGAAGATTCCGGCGAGTTCAGTTCTTCGAGTCGAGCATTTTCCCGCTGAATGTCAATGAAATTCTGCCTCTCCGTCCGTACAGTACAACCAGGAGTATGAAGTTCTGCGTCTGAACCGGCGTTTATGTCAGTTAAGCACAATAAATTCCAGACTGTACGGGGTTGGACAGGTGGATAAAGACTTACTAGCAGTAGCAGGCCTCCTAAGCACTTTGTCCACGACTTTCGTGGCCAGGTCTGCCATCTTCGAAAGCTTGGTCTCGATGCTCCCAATATGTCGGATAATGTTGCAGTCTGACAACCCGAGACTTGGAGCGACCGAAAGAAGGCACTTATTATGTTTCATGAAAACACTCAGCTCCTCAAGTGTGTCTTGACCGACCAAAATATCTGAAGACAACGATTCCAAGACGAAGAAGTCCAGGTTCAAAGTCCGTCCACTCTGAACAAACCCCCTGACATTATCGACGACCCCAATAGCAAACGACGTCTCTACAAGGCCAGAAGTGTAAGAGATACTGCCATCAGCAAACTGAAGTTGTTCCATCGCAGGCTCAATCTTCATAGCCCTTGTCCTTGCGAAGTCCGGACTGATCAAGTCGAGATCGGATCCAGTATCTGCGTTGGCACAGCCGACAAACGTGTCAAGCCTGCAAACAAGGCTTTGCTTCGGCTTTCCGACGCTATTAACACGAAGCGACTGCATCATAGGTATCATCTCCTCTACCAATAACTCCCTGCGTTCAGTGAAGATCTTGGTTTGCGTCAGGAATTCGGCTCCCGTTATCAAGGGCACTACCAGAGTCTCAAAGACGTAAGCAATGCACTCTGATAGGATGTTTGACTCCTCGTCGCCGCCGAATGTGTAGCGAAAGGATGTTTGGCCCACTGCGGATATCCTTTTTCCATTGGCAAGGGAAAACATTCGTGTATCCTTGTCGACAGGTTTGACGGGCAGGTCAAGCCGCTTCACTAGCTCGAGTGAGACAATGTTGTCCTCGGACCCCGTGTCGGGACACCCTGTTACCCTGAATTGACCGCCCTTGGTATGTAACACGAGGGGGAGAGAAAGACGCTTCCGTTGTCTGCTTTTCCGAGTCAGCTTGGTTGGAGGCTCATGGGCCGCCGGCTCAATGCTGCTGTCGTTGTCGTAGAACTTTCCGTTTTGTCCAATTTCCTCAGCCATCCTACTGCCGGCCATGGCATTGACCAGAATCATGTCCTTCTTGGTGAGTTTCAGTTTCCGCTTTTCTTTTGACCGCCGCATGACTTCTATGGAAGGAGCTCCATCGTCATCCCGCAAGTCAAACGCCCAAGGTAAATTCTGTGGACATGTTAGAAGATTTAAGGGTGATTGTTCGGTTTATCTTACAATGTCCAAATCTTCGTCATCGGACTCAGGATTGAAGTTCAAGTCCCGGTTCCTGACTTGGCCGCGAGAAATGTCCATCCGGGTATCAAGTCGGGTCGAAACGGAAGAAGAGCCGGGGAATCCGGGGGGAAATAGTCGTCATCGTCAAAGAAGTCTTCACTTTTCGTGTCCATCTTGAATATCACACAAGAAGAATGAAGCAAATATATAACCTGTAATGCGAGCTCTGAGTGCAAATGGTGTAACAGGTAAAGAAAACTAGTCGGTGGATTTAGCTGACCCTCAACCACATCGTTGGCCAGGAAGAAACATGGGAAGTGCATCTTTCAACAACGGCGGCCTCCAGAGGACGGGCACTAAAATAAGACATCATTGGGCAGACATGCTGTTCTCACCGCCCTGAAATTCTGCAGGACTGCCGGTTGTCGAGCGTCAAGAGCCTTTGATTGGTTGTCCTTGTCACACAACATCGAGTGGTGCCCAGATCCAGAGTCCGTGACTGGAGAAACCATTTGGACTTATGCCGTTGTGGACCCACATGGCAAATCAGCCACAATTTTCCTCATATCATATCGGTCTTACAATTTGCGCAACCTGTTTTAGGGCTGGCATCTCTCCAACAAGGCGTCAATTCGACTGAGATATCACATAAGTAAACACCAAGACACCCGGGCATTTATAAACGTAGCCATATGAATAACCTGCGTCATGATGACTACAAGCAGGATTTACGCCGACGGTTTCCCATCCCTTGCCGCCTTCATAGCCAGCGACCCGGACAGAACGACCGGAATCTTCAAGCGCTTCGATCGGCTCGCAGTCCGTAACCTACTCAACATCCAAGCCGAACTTGCCGAGCTTCAGGCACAACTTGATATTTTCGACGATGAAGATCAAATCTCGAAGGAACGTTCACAGTCTCTTCGAAACTGGGCCGACTATAAGAAGAGGCAAGCCGAGGATCCCGCAAGGATGGAGCTGATGATTAAGATAAAAGAGACCATCAAAGAATACAGTAAGAGTCTCCTCTATTGCCTTCAAGACCACATTTCACATCAGGCATCCCATTTTCTTAGAACCGTGCAAGAATCTTATATACGCTCAGGAGAAGCCTTAATATTCGAAAGCACACTGGCAGCAATTCCTCCTCCAGATAGAAAGACCCTCAAAGCCTTCCGCGAGGTATTCTTTCACGGAAGGCCTAGCGACGGAGACTCATTCCCGACATTGGGCGGTTCCAGTGCAACTGTATATAACGACCCAAATGATCTTGTAGCAGTTCACCATCTACAAGACCTCGACCGATTGACTGTCTTCGTAAGAGACCACTTCGGCTACTTCTTCAAGGTTAGTGAAACAGTCGCCTCGCACACTCAATCCCGGAAATATGGTTTGAGTACGGACGGAAAATACCTCAATGATCAATGACCAGTACCCATTCCCATATCCTCAGAAAGCAAATCGTCACATTCCTTCCCTCTCCATAATGTTTTCAGGTTCCTTCGATCCTTGCCAAGTCATACCCCATCAGGTTCTGTAACTTACACGACCCAACTCTTTCCATTACAGCAGGAAACACCAACAGATGGGACCGACATCCCCATCGTAGGCTACGCCTCCGGACAAAAGCTATCCACATTCGTAGGTTACCTCAGCGCCATTCTCGCAGCGTTACTTCTCTTCGGCTCCATCCTAGTTCTATACAAAACCACTTCACCAGAGGCAAAACTCGGCCTGGTGGTTCTCTTCACAAGCGTCTTCGCCATAAGCCTCAGCGTTTTGACGAATGCAAAGAGGTCAGAGATTCATGGTTCGACTGCTGCGTAAGTACTCTGTTCACCCTCATCCCACGCCTCTCTAACTCGTTCTCAACATCAGATATGCGGCCGTATTAGTGGTTTTCATAAGTGGGAATGTGGGCGGCTGAGGCAAAGGAAAGGCCCCTAATATACAGGCATCAGTCCTCTCATATACAGGCACCAGTCTTCTTATATACAGGCACTACTCTTGTTGGAATAAATGCCCTGACTAGAATAGAATAGGGGCCTTGACTGGCTAGAATAAATGCCTTGGCTAGACGAGATAGGAGGCCTTAACTAGTTAGAATAAACCCCTTGAGAAATTGAAATTGGAGTATCGGACTAGTGCCTGTATATGAGAGTAGTAGTGCCTGAATATTAGGCGCCAAAGGAAATATCACCCCAACTTCAACCATTTGGTGAGGTGTATATAATGTCTTATAGTCTATATCTATTTCACAATTGATTAAGAATCCAATCCACGAAACCGAAGTATGAGAATCTAATCCCAGGTATCTTAATGCCATAAATACTACTCAGACCCTAAATTAAACCCCTTAGATTCCACGACCATCTCCTCTTAGACTCCATTCCATCACCATACTAGGCCTAAATACAACACCCCAATCTCGCCTTCCCGTCAACAAAACTCGACAAGCCTCCAGTCGAGCATACAACGCAACATCCGCCTTTGCGCCCCGACAAGTCTCATCCACTACCTCAAGGATCCCCCGACCTCTTGCATCCCGAGCATACACATTAGCGCCATTCTCCAGTAACGTAGTCAATGCTGCCTTGCGTCCCAACCGGGCAGCGACTAGCAATGCCGTCTCACCGAGGCGATTACGAGCCTCGGTACGAGCACCTGCATGGATGAGCGTCTCAAGTGTAGAGACCAAAGTCTTGGACTTGTCATCCTGATCATCCGAGATATGGGTAATAAACGCCATCAAGACAGTATTCCCGTACTTGTCATAGTGGTTGATATCCACGGGATGAGTAGAGTGGATGGTGAGACCCTCAAGGTGACGGAGTCTGGCGAGGAGGGTCCCTTCAGCATTGGATCTGCTACTGCTGGCAGAGATAGCAGGGACGCTCGCGGCTGTGCTCGAGCCGGCTAGTGAAGGAGTAGGAGTGCTTATTGACTCTTTGCGTTTTGCCGCGCGTCCTGCCGTCATGACCGAGCGCTGCTCATCCATGGTCTGCTGGTTGATGATGGCCTCGGCGAGACAGTGCAGACCGTTGCGGCCCTCGCTATCTTCTACCTGGGCGTCGTTATAGGAAGACTGGATGACCTGGACAAGTCGGGCATGATAGGCTAAGAATGAGACCTCATCTGCAGATGAAGGTCTGCTCTCACCCTGGCGGTGGTCTGGGGGTGCATCAACGCCGTATTCTGAAACCCCAGCTCTTGGCGGAAGATTTGCATCACCGAACTGGTCGTTGAACGATGGAGCAAAACCAAAAGCGTCGCGCCGTAGTTGATTGGCTGGATGGAGTGAGGATAGCAGCACCACCAATGCTTCATCGTTGCCAGCAAGAGAGCATGCGTGATGGAAGAACGTACGGCCATATGCGTCTCTGTCATATACAAGATCTGGAGCAAGCTGTTGAAGGAAAGCCAAAAGCTGTCTGAGTGGTGCTGAGGGGCTGGAGAGGTTCACGAACCATTCCTCATGTAAGACGTGGAGAAATGTTTGCCCTCCTGTGTTAACTGCACAAGCGTTCGCTCCATGCAACAACATTCCGAACAGTACTTCCCAGTATCCTGCAATGGAAGCAAACAAATGCAGGGCCGTGTTGCCAAAGTGATCGCTGGGAAAGATATTGGGTTGGGCTGGATCAGAGAGGGCCAGTTTGGAACGGTCGCTCAACTGTCCATTGGGAAGAAACCAGGCATCTGGGGTGCTTGTCATCTCTCTTGTGACAAAGCACCAGCATCGGCCGATCGCATGGTCGGGATTGGAAGGGTCAGTGCAATGCCACCTGTAAGCCGCAAGGTAGGCTCCAGGAAGGGCGTATCCCCATCTATTCAGCCCTTGGCCCATTTCTCTGTTCGGTTCATTCCCAGAGAGGCCGTGGACCTCGGCCAAGCCGTCAAATGGTGATATGCGCCCAGATTGGCCCTCTTCATCATCCCCATCCAGCTCACTGCTTATGGACAGTCGCTTGAGCAGGGTAGATATTTGTGATGCATAAGTCATCGAGCAATCAGAGACCCGCCGCCGGATACGTTGGACGCTGAACTGACTATTGTCGGAGGACTTTGCGGCATCAACCATCCGTTCTGCGGTTGACAGATTTCTCAGTCCTTCGGTAATGCCACACTGAGAGCCTGAGGACGGTAGTAAAGACGGGCTGTCCAAGGCAAAGGAACGAGGGCTGGAAGTTGAAGAGGTACCCAGTCCCGAAAGGTCGATTTCTTCCTTCAAGTGGTCTCTCGTTAGCTGGTTGCGTTCTGTAATTGGGGTATGCGAAGCCCAACCTCTACTGGTATGTATCCCTGTGTCCTGAGCGGAATGGGATATTGGGGACCGAGAAACGGCAACTTCTGTCGACTTTGGGTGCGAGCAGGTGAAGATGCCAGACTGCCTATACGCTGGTTCATCTCGAGGCGAGAATCAGGGCGGAGGTATCGAGGATCGTTGTCGAGCATCTTGTGGATTGTCTTTTGCGCCGAATTCTTTCTGTCGCCCGGGTTAGGGTTCCACGATCAGCCATCATCATGAGGTGTTGTAGGACGTGGTCTCAACTGAGGATCAAGTAGCCTGCCTGCAAGTTCTTGAATGGGGACCATGAGTTAGGTTACCTTGGCTTGAAGACATCATCTTCCAGGACTTTGATGATCTTTTCAATGGACAGCGTGGTGTACACATAGAGACGGGCGAGCTTCCGTGATCGAGAGATGGTCCACTGGGGAGGACGACCGATCCTGGAGGCACCGTGGGAGGCTTTTGAGGCGGTAAGCGCTGGTGAAGACATGGCAGGTGTAGCGTCCTGAGACCATGGCCGCTGTCGTGAAGGAGCCATCTTCGAGATACTTATAGAAGTCGGAAGGATAAGAAGCTGCGATATTGGTGTTTGTGGTTTGAGGTGGAACTGTGGGTAACAGAAACAAATAACCGTTCTGGCAACGAGGGTGACGATAATCGCGCGCCCGAGGGTAGGGTAATGTATTAAGACAAGGACAAGGCCAAGAAGTCAAGATTATGCGGCTCTGGGGCGCAAAAAAAATGAATATCGGTCATACAGCACGTGGAACCAGACCTTGTTGGGTTAATGGGCGGTTCCAGATAGAATATGATGAAAAGGAGACAATATCTCGGTTGACATGGAGTGGTGAGCAAGGCCGGCTCTTGAAGGGTCTGTCGAATTCGTCCAGAGAAACAGGGGTGTGCAGATTGATGGGTGGGGAGGACAAGAGTGCTAAGTTTGTACTGGAGGTGTCTGTCATTGGGTGTGAGCTGAGGCTGGAATGATGCGGTTTCAATCCTAGGCCAGAGATGGGTCCAAGTGTTCAGGGGCTGAGGAGGGTGAATGTCATAATAAGTGGGGGATATCTGCAATGCAGACCGACCATCATGGCGGTCGATACCGCACTTGGGTTTGTCGCTCGGATCGGCAAGTGACGGTTGTTCCCTTCGCCGGAACATGGCTTGCAAAGAGCTAGAAACGTCTTCGCCTACCGGTTGTGTATCGAGGTTGACTGGGGTGGAACAGCAGAACAATTTGACAACAGTGGAAACTGGGAATGGCACTGCCAAGGACCTAGAGCATTCAAGGTCGGTGTGCTGATGAAGAGTGACTTTCCATTCCAATGGCAGTCACAGCCAAGTGGCCGGTCACTCGATAAGTATAAAAAGTCCAGGTGGCGCCGGGGCGTACCTTCCATGCATGTTCTCGAAGACTGGCCCCTGTCTAGGCCCAGGGTCTTGTCCATATGATTGGTGGATGCACTTGACGCAAACTCGTCAGGAAGGGCCAATGAGGGGTGTTCTTGCCTTTTGTGCGCATCAAATGACAAAAGGAGTACTCGGGGAAAGACCACTGGGCATCGACCGCTGTGGTCCGCAAAGAGGTACTTGCAAGCTGCAGCCCAATTGAGACCGCTTGATAGCGCCTGCCATTGTTGCTGTTTTTGCTGCTCCGCAGCCACACTCAGAGGGGGTTGGAGTCGGCGAAATCTCGGAACCAACTGCCCGTTGGACTTCGTACCGCTAGGGTCCAGTCATTTGTTGAACTTGACACCTGCAGAACCGGGCTGACGGCTTGAATTCGGTTAGGGCCCAGCCGTCACGCATCAGATCGTTCTTAGTCTTACCTCGACTAGCTGTTAACCGGCTGTCGTGACCCGGTTACACCAAGGAAGCCGTGAAAGGTACCGATACCCGACGAGGGACATGAGCACCTTCCGTCCTGCAGTACATGCACCACAGTGCTTAGACAACACACTGTGCTGCAGGCGCCAAGGCAAAGCAGCACTCTGCATGTCTTGGCTCTGCATGGTGGGATTGCTTCTAGAAGGCTTCCATGCATTCAGCACCCTTTTACCCTGCAGGGGCTGACCCACTATTTCCAACCCCTTCTGGAAGCCTGCTCTTTAATGCCGCGATATTGTCCGCAGTGACAGGTATATTGACCGTCATGGTGGTCATGGACCGGGCGCAACAAATAGCTTGCTTGATTCACCTTGTTTGCTTTGCTCACCCGTTTCCTCTTTGGTCTGTTTTCTGGGCGGTCCGACTCTCCACTCCCAGCCATCTTCGCCTGTGATTGCCGCCCACTCGATTTCACGATCGACACGATAGGTTAAAAGTGACTCGGTCAACTCACATTGACGCAATCCATGCGGCGGAATTACCGATCACATCTCAGTTTTCTCTTGTTCTTCCGACGCCCAACAGAGCACACTCTCTCCGTCGGATAGCTTCAAACAGATCACGTCAAGCATCAAATATTAGCGAGTTGTCTTTGGACTGTCAAGGAACTATCGGCGTCACCGACCAGTGTTGGATTCACAAACATGATGTTGGCGTCTTGTTCGCACAAGGAATGTCCAGTTAAGTTGGGGGCATTTCTGAAACCGAAGAGCCGGTATGCACTGCTAGAAGGTGTGTCGATTCGAGCTCTAAGTCCAAACCTCAACCTGCGGCAGTATTATGAGCACATCGCGCTGACCATGATCACTTTAATTCTCTTATTGTCATATCCGAAACTGAGCCGTACCAAATCCACAGTGGTGTTGTCAGACATAGATCTCTGAACAACCAGTATGTGGGGAAAGAATACTAATATTATTGTCCCCGATCTGAATTGGAACAAGTCGCGAGATTGGGATACCAAACATTATCCGTGTGTGATTGGTATGGAGGTAATGGATGCACGCCAACGGCACACTGTATCAACGACTCCAGCCATGTTCAATCTGTCGGTGCTTCCTACCGAGCACGTTAAGAAGTTGAACTCAATCTTTCGACTCTTCTCTTCAAAATCACACCCTAACGTGGCTGTGATCTTGATGTGAGACCAAACAGCCGTTGTACTATTCTTGACGCAGACACCAGAGGTCAACATAAACACCAACGTTGGCGCAAACAATATAGAATCTGCAAGGGTCCGGGGCTCCTTAGCTCCTATAGCTTTGATAACGCTACAACTGCAAGCCAGACTCGACCTTCCACCGGATTGGTGACAAGCGCGCGCAGCAGGACCACCACATGATCTAAGGAGATGGGTGTCGCTGTTTGCCAAGACTTCAAGGCTTCAGCTGGCAGAATGTTTGCCAATTGAAACCTGTATCAGCTTCGCAACCGACGCAACGCATGCATGGGTTTACACAGCCGCGATGCTGGATAAGTACCTGGGGTGCTTCTTCTGGTCACATATCTCGGCCTCATGATCCAGATAGGATTAGTCTGTGTAACACCAGAGGACTCAATCTGTTACTACATGACTTCAACAGGACTACCATGTCAGCAACCAGGCGGCCGCCTCGGCCGATATCACAGGTACCGGGCATACTATCATCCCAGGATTCACAGTCATAGTGTGGACAAAATTAGCCGCGATCCTGCATGGTTTCACCAGCTTAGACAGTTACGCATTCAGCAGCAGCTTTGTGATTGGTTCTGGGTACCGCGAAATCTTGTGTCTAAGTTTGGGGGTTACCTAGATTGAAAGATAGGCCAACGGACATGTTACACTGTTGCAACCACTTAATACCACTTGAGAAAAGCCATGTAACAATAAGATAAACACAATTCCCAAAACCACGATCTGGTCATGCATTCAAGAAGGGATCGGTTCATCCAAGGGAAAGTGGGAACATCGCCACTCGGCGGGTAAACCCAAGCCTCCACAATCCACAGGAGCCGAGTTCTCCATAGATAAGGAATACTATCTCACCTCCTGCCAAGCAACATCCAGCTACGGCAAGTGTCCACACTTGCAAATCTTCCGTAGTATAGTGGTCAGTATGTGAGCTTGTCATCCAGCCCCTGGTTCCGATTCGCTCGAGACCCGGGTTCAATTCCCGGCGGGAGAGAAAGCATTCTTTTTGGCTTTTTGGCTTTTTGTCATTTCCAAACCTCTTCCTTAAGATCTATCTCATTTTCTTTCTCCAGTCATTTGAACAAAAAGTTATATCAAGAACACCATCATTTATTCGCATCTATATCTCTGCCGCCCCTGAAAAGTCATCACTGGAACTTAGGTGGGTTCTCTCGTGATCATTCTTATCGCTCAGGAAAGAGAGATTCAGAAGATCATGGGATGCGCAACTAGTAGAGAATCACTTCGCTTGGCCAATGCTCCCCCAGATGTATAACATCAGACGGCAAAGCAGGCACCTGCCCCTGGGCCGCCCATTCCTCCGAACACATCTTGATATACAGAGTGCCAAACTTCCGCCCCGTCCCATGGGCTTCCGTCATACCCGGGTCCAACACCTGAGAATCGGAGTAACTGTACGGCGACGGGACTTGCAACCCCTTCTTGAACCCCGGCCTCTCTAGCAGTCTACCAATCCAGGCCTTGACGTTGGGAAAGTCGTTGATATCCACGCCGCACCAGGCTGCGCTGTAGGCGTATATGAATACTGCCATGTCGGCTATGGTTGGCTTTTCCCCGGGGACGATGTACTTTTGACCGGGGGTAGAAAGTTGTTCCTCTAGAACGGAGTTCAACCGACGAGCTTCAGCTGCGTAGCGCCATGTGCCGTATTCCATTGCTTCTTTGGAGAATTTCCCATCATCGCCGGATTTGCCTTTTTCGCCCTCGGCGGGGGAAGCGAGAGGAAAATACCGAGCAAAATGGCACGACTGGCCCATCATCGGTCCGTAGCCTGCGATTTGCCATGACAGCCAGGAGACTTGAGTCCAGTACTCGGGACTTGCGTATGGGTAAGAAACTTTGTGAGAGGAGTCGAATTCCGCGACGAGGTAGAGCATGCACGCGCCTGACTCGAAGAGGTTGATGGTGGTCCCGTCGTCCTTGACATGCACCATGGCGGGGATTCGGCCGTTGGGGTTGATCGCTTTGAACCACGCGGATTTGTGCTCGTTTTGGGCAAAGTCTACGGATATGTAGTTGTATGGGATGCTGTTTGGGTTGTCACAGAGTGTCAATATCGTATCGTTGCCTGGTTAAATTTGGCTGTGTCATATGGACATCTGAAAAGTTGAACAAAACCTACCCTAGTTCTTCCACAAGAATGGTAAGCTTGTACGGATTGACTACTGCACCGCCATAAATGTTTACGCCCGGCTTGGGACTCTTTTCGGGAGGCGGTGTTGTCATTTCGGGATTGTCAAGTCTCAATCGTCGAGGAAACGGTCTTGCAGAGGGTGGTGCAGAAGGAAGAACAACGCGGTACACACGGCTTACGGCTCACTATGAAATGGGCGACGTCAAAGATGAAAGACTTGCCGCGCGGGAACTGAATGAAACTGGGGGAAGAGAGAATAAGTACTCCATAAGGTACAGGTCGGACGGACACAAACTGTGAGCTCGACTCCAAATGTGTCCGGACTTGTCAGCATTGTTCCATCCTCGAGGATGCGTGCATAATCTGGTCGGTCGCTTGACCAGTCCGGCTTATGACAAAGTAACGAAGATCCCTACAGCAGCTATGCTGATAGGTCTCCTCGGAAGATATCTGGGTCGCGATCAAGGAAGGATGACGCAGGTGACATAACCGCATAGCAGTTTTTGTGATTAGATTGCGGACAATCCAAGATGGGAATAATCAAACCTCCTGCCATGGTCGCATTTCACTATCCTTGCTTAATAAAACGGAAAAGTGGGATCTCGGATTACATGTTAGATTTTAAAGATGCGATCCTGGGTCATGCATATTTGTCAGTCGTTGAAGAGCAGGAAGTGAAACAACATTAGATTATGGGTGGAATTTTACTTCTAATAATGTAAAAGACGAAAAAAATCTTGAGGGGAAAACAGGAAAGCAAATGCTGCAAATCTCGCTTTGGCAAGTTGTAAAAATGAAATAGAATAAAACAACAAAAGATAAGCGTTGACAAAGACGAGATTCGAACTCGCGCCCTTTCGGATTGCGGAAAGTCATACCCCCTTGCGGGGACAAAGACCTAAACACAACGCCTTAACCACTCGGCCACTTTGCCTTGTCCTGATTTGGTAAGCTGCACGTGATGTGTGCATCTTGTAGTGATTGACTTGCTGGGATGTGTAAAGACTAAAAGTCGAGGTTAACCTCGAGTTAAGCAAAAGATGAGATCTTTTTCACGGCATGATATGCTCAGATCTGGATAATGACAAGAGTGGGATTCGAACCCACGCCCTTTCGGACCACGGAATCCTTATCTCGAAGAGATGCGAATGTTAATCAAGGTGATACCTTAACGTGGCGCCTTAGACCGCTCGGCCATCTTGCCTGGTTGTTGCTTGGGGATGACTCGGCCGGCATGGAATAAAAGGTCAGTGGAGCTGTGGGTTTAGTGGATGGGTGGATGGGCGGAAAGCGTTTGTTCAAGGTTTAATTCATTTTTGTGCCTGTTGTGTGATGGGGACGTTGTGGGTTGAAAGGTATCCATCCTGGAACTCTGATTTGCCAGACTGGAGTTAGCAGTGCCACGAGCATACACGAGTCGTGACATGTGCCGGAACCCTAACCCATGTACACGTACATATCATGTTTCCAGATTTCAGGCTGACGTGTGATCTTGAGCAACTTCATCGACTTGGCACGGTGTCCAATGAGACGGACTCATATAAGCTAGCTGCCATACCTGTTGGTTGTAAGTTGAACTAATTAGGATCTTAACCTTGAGCTTCAGATGGCAAGTTCCCCGTTTTTGGAACCTTCCATATGACATCCCGTTATTGAGGTTTTTGTTGTCGAAATACATGTATTTTCAACAATTAACAAAGTTGGAGTGTTCGGAGGGAATGCGGCATTCCGGCACATAATTGCCGATCAGAAAACTGAATCCAGGCTGTCAACTCCCGTCTCCTACTTTAATCGCTATCACGAAAGCAAATCTCCTGGACTTGTACTGAGCGACGTAGGGTGCTCAAGTCGTGGCGGTAACCTAGCCGGTGGGCCAAATCTTGCTGCCTGGTCAATAGCCACGTCACCATATTTCTCTCATTTTTCTCCTTTTTAGACTTGTTGTGTTTGTCTTCACATCTTGTACCCGCGTCGTCGATTGCATCAACATTTCCGCATCCGGCAACCACGGATGCTGAAATCGGCCCTACTCCGGACCTCTGGTTCGACAATGAGCTGCACGGCAGTATATCACTCTTAACCTGAATTTGATACTCATCCTACGTTCACCATTTCAAAGTTGACCTACAGTAGAACACTCATCATCATGTACTTGTCTATCGCACTACTCATCCTCGTAAACCTGGCGTCATTGGTCAGCCCCGTGGCCATCCCGAACAAACGACTCCCGCCCAGAATTGACTATGATACAATCATTGTTGGCGGAGGCCCAGCTGGTCTTGCCGCGCTGAGCGGCCTTGCGCGCGTCCGACGAAAGGCTCTCCTAATCGACTCTGGCGAGTATCGAAATGGCCTTACCAGAAACATGCATGATGTTTTGGGACACGATGGTATTGCCAGCTTTACCTCTCTCAGTTACCAAAGCTGCGGAACTAACCTCATCACAGGCGTCACACCAGCGTATTTCCGACATAGCGCCAGAGGTCAAATAACTACTTACAAAACTGTCTCATTCACCAACGGCACCGTCACAAAAATCACACCCGGCCGGAACCCCGTGAGCCCGGGCACCTCCTTCTTCACCGTGACCGCCGATCTGAACACCACTGTAGGCCCTACCACGAAACAACTCACAACAAGAAAAGTAATCCTCGCAACAGGCCTAATCGACGTCATCCCTTCAACCCCGGGACTCGCCGAAAACTGGGCAAAAGGCATCTACTGGTGTCCCTGGTGCGACGGGCACGAACACGCCGACCAACCAATGGGCTTGCTATGCGACCTCAACGACGCAGTCGGTGCCTTTCGAGAAATCATAACCCTCAACTCCGATGTCATAGCCTATGTCAACGGCACAGACACACCCGAATACCGCGCCCTAAATGACGCTGCATTTCCCGGGTGGGAGAAGTATCTGGCGGAGCACAACGTCAAGATTGAGAACCGTACGATTATCTCCATCAAACGGGTCAAAGACGGCTCTGAAGGGGTCCATGATCCATCTTTACCGAGTACAGCGGAATTTGATCTTTTTGATATTGAGCTCGCAAACAAGACCGATGGGAATGATGTTCGAGAAATCCATCAAAGAGGGGTGTTTTTCACTAGCTTCCCGAGCAAACAGCGGAGCAGCCTCGGTGAAGAGACAGGCGTGTACATGTACAGCCCTGGTCGTCTGGGCGTGGACCAAAACATGCGGACGAATATCGACGGGATCTATGCCGCTGGCGATGCAAACTCGGATAACTCGACTAATGTGCCGCATGCTATGTATAGCGGGAAGAGGGCTGCTGTTTTCTTGCATCGTAAGTTTCCAAGTTGTATGGATGATTTGTGGGATGGGCAAAGAAAGATTGCTAACCAGATATATGAGATGTAGAAAAGCTGTCGCAGGAAGACTCTGTCTGGGAGGTCACAAGACTCTTGGGCTCCAAGTTTGTCAAGAAAGGCACAAGGTTCCAGAAGCTCGACCCTCGTTTGATTTGGAGAATGATGAATGGCAGGAGCCGAGAGGATGATATTCTTCATGCTGGAGATTTTGATCCATAATCACAGCGGTAGCAGCGAATCAACGATGTAAATTTATAGATATGATTGCCCAATAATACCCAGATGTTGACATCGGCCATTTTGTTCACTACCAAACTGTTTTTATTTTTGGTTCAGCCAAGGTCTGGCGGATATCTAAAATAATCCGTACCTTCTTCGATTACACCGATCAAGTGCTTATCCTCCTATCCCTCTCAACAAGTCAAGCCTCCAAGCAGGACAGGTCACCCCGTCTCCGAATCTGGCTACCCAGGCCTCCCGTGTGAGAGAGTAATCGCGAGTATACGCATACATCCGCGGACTAGGAGGCATTGGAAAGCGGCTTCTTAACAGGTTTATGATGGTCTGAGCGGACACCCGTTCAGGTTCCGGTTTTGGCGGTCCGAAAATGAACTCGAAGACATGCATGTCCATAGCCTTCCTCGAGCTTCCTTTGATAGCGGCCCCCCAAGAAACCTCAACTCTAGTCGTGGGCTCTGACCACTGATCCTTCCGGCGTGTGTATGTGGCGGTGTGATACGTTCTAGTAGGTAATTCCGGCGGAAAGGTGTTGTACAGGTAGTTGATGGTGATCTTTTCAACCTCGGATCGACAGACATCGGCCAAGCTCTCCCAATCCAGGTCATTGGCGCGGTAGAACTCATTTTCTTCAAAGAAACTCAGGTAATCCAGACCGCCCGCTGGCCAAAGGTAGAGGCGTCGCGTCGGTCCCACAGGGAAAGGGCCATCGAGGTGATCGGCTTCACCTTTGGCGGCGAGGATCTGGGCCCGGTGGGTCTGGATGTAATTGTTTACGCCGGTGATGTAGTCGTTCACTGTGACGTAGGGGCGGTTCGTTGCCCAGATCTCGCCATTCAACTCACCATCGGGCGAGTCGTAGTAGTTTGGTGGCGCATCTTGATTGCAGCATCCGATGATGACTTCCTTACCGCGAGGTTTTCGGGTGCCGCATCCACCGCGAGGTTTGTAGTCGTCGCGGTCGTGGTCCCCCCACCGCACCTTGGAGGGGTCTTTGAGATGCTCTCGATGTTTTTGCAACCAATGGTAGTCCCAGAGCGTGATATCGTGTGTGACGACTCGCATCGAGCTCACCGGCGGATCCGTCGCTGGCTGATCTGCAATGGGATGGGTGGGAGAGTAGCCGCTTTGCGGTGAGTAGGCATCTGTTGGATCCTCGATTACAGCGACCGACTTTTCAATATCAGGCGAAGTGAACGGGTCCCATCGCAGCCGATTTATGAACATGGTGCACCGGGGGTAGTTGTTGTTGTACCTGAACCATTCGAATGATTTGAGTGCGGATGGATTGGGAGGCATGTTGGCCTACAGGCTACGGGAAGAGTTGGAGATGTTTGAAGCCGCTGGTTTTAAGAAAAGTCTGAAATACTCAGACGGCGGGTGGTGTTGGAACCGCCTGATATTGATCGTCTGTCCCATCATTATCACATTCAGTTGTTGTGTCCACAGATTTGCTGGAGACTTGGCAATCCTTCAACTGCTTATCCGTCACCGAGCCAACCAGGGTTGTCCTCATCATTGGGTTCATGGATACGAAGAGGCAACCGGGATACCCCTGATTGTCTAAAACGTACAGGACAATCCGGGCAGCCAATAAAAAGACGGGAGGAGCGGGGATCCAATGGTTATCTCCGAGGCAGGAAACAGGCAGCTCAAGACTCAAGTTGCTCAAGAAATGGGTTGTGAAATGAAAACATATACCAGAAATGGTTCACTCTACGGACACGGTTATTCTATTGAAGGCGTATAAAGTGGAATTCCGAGGTATATATAATATATGAAGCAACACTCAGAAGCGCAATAATTAGATGGTGATACCAGTACTACTGGTTGTGTTACTAATCGTTCAAATTCCCTGGCTGCCACCGGAAGCACTGGTGGCACTACTACGTCGGCAGGTGATCAAGAGAGCAAGTGTTCGACCTCTAGTAATCTTTAATAGGTCAAACTGTTCCACGACCTTTAGCAAGTTCAGGTTGCGTTACCTCGGCCGAGCACATGTGCGGGGACATCGGGGTTATATATTGCATCCCAACGTCATTCTATTCCCTTCTCACAATCCACCCGACACTGAATCCGATCAAAGCATCCTCGACGTGTTGCCGGCCATGGACACTCGCCAAGATTGCCTATTAGAATACTGGCCGAGGTCCATTCCGGGTGGTCCACTCTACGACTCCAGTACTCATATATGCCAGTTCTGTGAACCGCTATCTGTCACGATTACATCGAACCTCGTTGTCCCCAACGACGGGGCAGGGTTGAACAGTTTGATATGGGGACAGAGGATCCCCTACCCCTATCGAAAATTACGTCTCGCCGCTACGTCGAATTGCGTGCTCTTTGTCTGGCTTCTATCACAAATTGAGATCATCAATCATCGTGATGCGGCATGATTCACCACTCCATCCAGCGGGCAAGAGCCGCCTGAGGAAGATGATCATTGGTTTACTATCGTCTGGCAAGCTTTTGGAGATGGTGTCCCTGATCGTGCCCCTGAAAATATTACGCCGGGGGATATAAAGCACGCAAGATTCTCTTTCCACACCAAGGATCGGGTCTGGCATTTGGGAATCTACTCGGGTCTTGAAGGTCTCTACAGGGAGCAGGAGGAACGGGCGGGAACTAGCTTGGGCCGAGGGCTTTTTGGCCCTGTCACATCGCGTCAGATCCTCCTTCAAGTTAGAGAACGGCTTGTACATTGTTTCCACAATCACCCACAGTGCCATGCCCAAGGCAGATCAAATGTCAGACCAACGCGATTCCTTGACGTCAATCCTTCAACTTCTCCTGAGAATGTCAAACTCACCCATCTGGATACGGACAACCGCCGGCCGTATGTCACCTTATCGTATGTTTGGGGCCGGGATCAACAAACAAAGACCACCATGGCCACGAAGGCTAGACACGAATCTGCAATTCTAATAACAACGCTGCCCAGAACAATTCAGGACGCAATCCTCTTCACCAGGCTGATGGGAGCCGATCTGCTTTGGGTCGATAGCTTGTGCATCGTCCAAGACGACCCGGACGAGGTGGCCAGGGAAATCGCCAAAATGGCCTCGTACTATGGAAACTCGCTATTTACGCTGAGCGTTGCCGCAGCCCAAGATTGCGATGAAGGATTCCTGAACAGCCCATTAGGCCAGGTTCCCCGGGCTACTGGCTGGGTCCAATTTGGAATTCCTTTCTTCAATTCACTGTCAAACTACCGAGGTCGATTGACTCTGTTCTTGTCTAGAGACCAGAACCACCGGCCCGAAGATTCCGACGAGCCAATCGAGAGAAGAGCGTGGACGCTCCAAGAAACACTTCTGTCTAGGAGGCTCGTCGTCATTGAGGCACAGTCAACCTCATGGTCCTGTTTGACCGTGAATCACGGTTCGTGCGCAACACCACGTTATGGAACCGGAGGGAGTATTCTCAATGTGCGTACACAACTTTTGGATCTGCGCAAGGAGATTTTGTCGTTGCCGCGCGTATCTGTCGAAAACAGACACGGAACTGAATTACAACAGACTCGTGATCTTTTAGCTTCACCATTTGAGATCAAGGATGCATATTCTCCTTGGCAAGATGAGGAAATGATTGAATCCTCGCTCTGCTGCTGGTTTCAAATTGTCGAACAGTACATGAGCCGGGTCTTGTCGGACCGGGGTGACGTACTGAACGCAATATCTGGTGTCGCTCAAGCTCTCTCCAATGGGGTTTCAGACAACCCACTGAGTCCAGATGCACCAAAGTATCTTGCTGGACTATGGTGGTCAAAATACTTGCCGCTCGAGCTTCTTTGGGACGCGAAACCCCAAGACGCCACTGAATTCAGATCAAATGCACCTTATATCGCCCCATCGTGGTCATGGGCATCAGCCCCAATGCCAGCAACTTTTACAAACCCTCTTGCCTTCCCTCTGAGCACGAGAGCCTTTCAGCACTTCGAGGTAATATCGTGCTTCATTCAGCGACAAACGCCAAAGGCGCCCTATGGTGCCGTCATTTCCGGACACTTGTTAGTCAAAGGACGTGTGATTCATGGACTCTTGCAGAACCTCGAGATATCAGAATACAATTTTACATTCATGATGGATCCATGGCGCGGAGAATCGGATAATGCGACGTTAAGAAAGGACGAGAAAGATGTCACACTGCTCGAAATCCTGACAGAGGAAGCCTTTGATGGAGTTGGCGGGCACAGGGCCTTTTTCTACCGCGGATTGGTGTTGATGATGCAGGAGGAGGGCTCATTTAGCCGGATTGGAACCTTTGGCAACTATATCGTAAATACCGGGAATGATCGGGAGCGTCGGTGGTTAGAGTTCAGGGCAAGGCTGATAGGATGCCATGGCAAACTGAAGTTCTGAAAATTGTGTGATGGGAGGAAAAGGATATCGACCTTTGCACCAAATTTTGTTCCCGTCTGCCCTTCTTTCCCTCCGGTCTTCATCATTCGAGATGTACTCCGGGCCTTGCGGCCAGTTGCAAACGCCACGCACTGAAAGATGGACCGAGAAACTTTTATCCACACTTTTATAATAGACCTCTAACAAAACTGATGTAAACTCAACCCCAGGCTGCTGCATTCTGCACGGAGGGCCGAGGAAGAGATGATGATTTGGCTGTAAGGAACACACCCATAGCATTTGGGATTACATAAACACTCTGGGCATTTGCTTAGTCATCAAAAAGCAAGGACTTGGCGGTTCTATAGTGTAGCGGTTATAATTTCGGATTCTGATTCCGGAGACCCCGGTTCGATTCCGGGTAGGACCTTTGTCTTTTGCTTTTCTTTAACCTTTTTTTATCACCTAAATATAGAACGAGAACTTATATAAAACTTTCACTGATCCCTTTATATTTGTTGTTTCTCCTGGCTTCGAATTCTCGATTCGCTCCTTAATAATTAGGTTAAGGCTAGTAATTCACACCACTTACCGGCAAATTGTGTAAGGGGTGTAATGCGCTTAGCGGCTTTAAAATACCTATTAGTAAGGAAGATAGGTTGTATCGAACTATCCTAACCATTAAAGAAAAATCCCGAGATTGCCGTCTTTATCTGTTTGTCCCTCTCTATGTACCTTGAAGCTTTGGCTGCTAGTAGTATTAGAGCTGTACTTGTAAAGAAAATGGATTCTACCCCTCCGCCAATAAAATGTCTTCAAGATATGTTGATCTTAGTCCAAATACTCATTCCATATAGAGCTAGACTGGACTCGAAATAAAATCCGTTGGACGGGCCGCAAACTGTTCGTTTATTATCACGCACGTAGGACAAAAGATAGTTCTATACTAAAGTCGGACTAAACCTATATACGCTTTATACAACGTATAGACAAGACCGGGCTATTTAGCCTTACTAACGCCTAGTGGTTATCTTACCCGATTTTATACGACTTTTACCATTGGATTGGTTATGCGTGTATTAAGTAACCTGGGTGCGAGGCCTTCCTCCTTGTTGTGAATTTTTTTCCTAGTTGTCTAGGAGGGAAAAGCATCTCTCATTTTGAGTTTTTGGGTTGTGTAAATATAAGAGTGATGGCACTTCGTTCTCATTTGATAACCCTTAGTAATGCTTGAGGTCTCGCTTGCGCTACGATGCTTCCGCCTAGATAGAAGATGGAAGTAATTTTTAAGCTGGTGGTTCAACGAACGTACTTCTCTTGAGCTTCACATGTTCGATAAAGGCGGACAATACCTAATAAAGTATATGATACGGGCTCGGCCATGTTTGTGTTATGGGCCTTGATCTTTATACGCTTGCAACATGGATCGATTTATCGTGGAGGGGACTTTTTTCCGGTGCCGACAAAGGTCTGCAGTCTGCAGGGAATGATCGTGAAACGAGACTTCCAATTACCGGATTTGGAAACCCCGCAGTGCATTGATTGGACAGCATTGCACGATCTCGTCTGTCAGATCCCGGGAACAAATCCGAGGATTAGCGCAGACCCGACAGAACGGGACAGATTATGATTGGCCCGGTGCACAGCTGGTCAATTGTTGGCCGAATCTGCCTAGTGCGGGATGCAGAGCTCCGCACAACCTTGGAGGTAAATGTAACGAGGTACTCCGTAATACTAGACAGGATGTAGTGCAGACAGCACAACGACGGGCCAATTGACGAGCGATAGTCTTTCCTCTGACTACCCAAGGACGAATTTTTTCTTGCATGTCAGAGTCATCGAAACTGGAAAGGGGCGACTCACACGAAGACGTCCACATCACCATCCAGCCAGAACTGAAACTTGATGGTACGGGTCCGTACTTTATTACCAAGAAACGGCCGGCCAATCAATTTTCTTCCCATCATCGAGTCACCTCGGAAGAATACCACCTACCGGTACAGCGTGCAACAAGAACTGATCACCGTCCGGCCATGTTCCTCTCCCGTTCACCGGCACGTTGGGTGTTTCGAATCTTCGATAAGGACGGAAATTGTGCACTTGTCGTGCAGTGGCAGCCGATGAGTGGCAACCAATCCCCCTGTTGGTGCACTCTCATTGGCTTGGCCACTACAAGTTCATATGTATGGCAGTATGGAATCCCCGCTGCTCCGTTTCCCCCGCTTTTCTCTGTCAAATATGCGCTCTTAATTTTGTGCGATACGAGCTTGCTTGTTGAGTGGCCGTGGGCGCAAAGTGTTTGCACCAAGAGGCCCAAGACGTGCTTTGATGGACAGTTCAACCCCACCAAATATGTACCGCCGCCTTTGGAAGCAAGGACTGTGAAACAAGCCAGTTGCGCGGAGAGCCTCGCCACGTTTTTCACTAGACACGCCATGTCGACAAATGATCAACCTCGACATGTTGCTAAGCGGCGCATTTTCGCTGTGGTCGCAGGGCTACTCCGTCGTGACAAGCGACCAATATTGTCGCAATCACTACTCAATTGACATTTTTTTGACAGCGAAAGCTTGTGACGGGAAACGGCCTGAACCCCACCCTTCAACCCCCCACGGAGGATAGTTGACCAGTGAGAGGACGCGATGTGCTCTGCTGGATCTTACCAGCCCCAGCCCGAACCCCCTTGCGATCTCCAATTCTCCTGGTCAATTACTCCAACATTTGAACATAGTATCTGGATTATTATGAGGAATGTTACATTTTGCGAGGAGCCTTTAGAAGCTCTGCTGTAGCTGATGATCAACTCGGTCGGTAGCAATTATGAACTGCGACTCAAATAATTTGTAGACGATAGGTGTTTCACATGTATAGTACCCAATCAGCCTTAGTGAGGAACGAACACTCTCTCCTTTTCGTTTTCTAGTCTCTGTCCCGAAGAATAAGCCAGGGAAGAGTGAAATCCATGGAATACTCGATGCTGCACAAGCGACTGACGATGGAAAGGATTCGGGATCTAGATGCAGACTGACTCCCCGGCACGGTCGTGGGCAGATATTCTTACTCAGGTACGGATAACAGGTTTGGTTATGCAGCCTGTTACACTGCCGAGCTGGTTTAAATCCTACGGGGTGGTGTGGCTGTAAAATGTGTTACCGGGAGACTGCTCGGCGGGCGATTCAGCATGACCTCCGAGTCGCTGGGATAGATGGACGCCCTCGCGGGATAGTTAAAAAGGGGTGTCTTGGCATTCCGGGTTTGACCTGGATTTTTTGCAGGTGTTGGCGTGCACATCACTCCATTATAGAACGAGCGTCGGCGCTATCTACCAATCGCGACTGGGCTACTCTATGTCCTCCAGAATCGACTTGAAAACTGGATAACAGCTTTTCTGAGTCACTTCTGTCCTGTGCATGCGAATTCTTGGTGTTGAACTTTCGAAGGCACTCTTCCCGGGACCGGCCAGAAAAAGTTGGTAGTCTCTTTCCAGTACCAGGGCGGCCAGCAGGCCGAGTAAAAAAGACATTTGGGTCACTCCGACACTGCAAAGGGACGAAGTGCAAAATGCAAGAAAAAGTTGGAAGTAACTGGCTTTTCAAGGAGCAGTCTGGGGCAGTAAGCCCAGCGTCGGGTAACAGATTCTCGAAAGCTTGTTTGATGCACCGATAGTCAACAGTCGATGTCATAAAGAGTTTTGAGTGGGCTGCTGGCTTTGGGTGATTGATGTTGAGTTTAAGATCGGACACAGCGGGTTCTTGATGGGTTGGCTGCCTGATGATTGGTTGCGCCTGGACTGTCGCCAGCAATGCGGTGTAAGTCAGGCACACATGTGGTAGTGGTGTGCTGCAGTGTCTCAACGTCCCCCGTCCTCTCTATTTTGCAGTTGCTTCCCCGTTCACCGTCGCCCAAACCCGTTATCTGTATATATCGCAGTTAATAATTTTACTCGACGTCCTTCGTTTACTATTTAGCTCTTAGGGTAAGACGCTATATGGCATATGCCGCATATCTAGTCCTTTTACATTGACTATTGATCTTCTCGGTTCTTACTTTACTTTTTAACTACTTTGTTAATCTCCTTTCCTAATACAATCAGGACCTGGTTTTGACAGCTTTGGAAGTGGTGAGCCTAGGAGTAGTAGCTGTCCTAAGTCCTTTCTTTTTTCCGTTGTCTGACGGATTATACCCGAAACGAAGAAACCTTTTTGATGTTAGGTGGTATTACCCCCGGCAATTGGTATCCACCCCAACGACGTCAACGGCCAGAGATAAAAGGTCGCTGGATAAGTGTGCCACGTCCGTCGAGAGGCTAGTTGGTTCGACCGGACTCTTTGGGATGGGCCCGATGGGGCCCCTGATTGATCACTTTTTCCTCGACCCCTGTGCCCCGTGGTGTCGCGGGGCCATAACTGCTTGGCATGAGTGGCTGATGTTATAGTTACACCCCCCCCCCCAACACGCCGACCTTACAATGTTACATCTACGCTTCATACCGTATCTACTAACTTTGATCAAAGTTTAGCTAGAGCCCAAGTAGGCTTAACAGCTGGCCGAAAGAGGTTAAGTGTGCGGGAAGGGTGGACCTGCTCGGTTCCTCGCCAGCAATTTCTCTCGGCCGCTAGGCCTACTTGGCTCTAGCTATATTTTGATCAAAGTTAGTAGATACGGTACTTGTTGGACTACCTATAAACTGATATTCCCGTAGGAGTTGACTAAGCCGTACTTTGACTACAAGATATAGACATTTTTTTTGACGGCATATATCAAGACATCGGGGACTGGACTTACCTTGGCTATCTCGTCATAGTTGCACGTCCGGTTATACCGGGTTAAGGAGAGCGCTTGGCGGCTTAAGCGGTCATCCCACAATCCGGGGAACAAGATGGGCGCAATCCATCCAAAGAGGAATCTTTAAGAAGTGACACAGAAAATGTCGAGTTCTAATTTATTGTACAGCATGCAATACTTTCACTAGTAATTTAAGTGCAACTGAAAGTATCTCCAGGCGATAAACTGCCCCGTCATAACTTGAGATAGGTATGCTATCGTAACCCCCCCTCCATCATCAAGGTGAGGGGGAGCATGCAATGTTCCAATTGGTGCCTGCCAAATTCCGTGATGGGGGTGCCATGTAATCTCTCTCTCCTCTCTACCCTTTTAGAGAACAACACTTTTTTGGGGAGAAATGGAACGGCCCGGGAACAGCGGAAAACTACTGGTAGAGCCTCGCATTGGCTAATCCGATTTAGGAAAGGGCAGGGCGCCTCAAGCTTTCTCACCAAAGCATTGAAAAGAATCTGAGCTTCTTTAAAAGTACGTCCAGTTCCGATCCGACATTTAAGAAGAGCTCTTTAATAACTGTCCTTTCCCCGAGATCCTGTCATCATTGTTTCCTCGAGTGTTTACTACCCAATATTAGTACAAATATCACCGGCCCTTCTTCACTTGAGTCAACCTTTTCTGTTCTTGCTTCGAAACCGACATCAGTCTGCACCTTCAAGCAACATAAATTGACAGTCTTATTTGTATCCTCCTCATTCTCATTCACCACAGACATAGCGTTTTCTAACCTCACGAGTCATCATATCAACTGACACCACCTTCACTTAAACACCACCTCAATGTCCAACCGCTCACAAAAGAAGTCAGTTGTGCTTCCTGCCCCAGGATTGAAGGCACATGTCTCGGTAGCTAACCTCTCCCTAAAGTTCAACCAGTCCTATCATGACACCCGCTGCAACTTCTCCTTCTTCAACCCAGCATGGACAGCAACCGCTCGAGAACTCCCAGTCAACAAACAGCAAACAAGCCTCGGCCTTTCCAAATTCTGCATCCAAGAATCCGGGTGGGACAGAGGAAAAGGAATCCGAGAAGTGGTGGCACCAACGCGACATGGCGCTTTTCCACACCACCCCTGCTCTGCGTACAACCCATACTGTCTTGGCGGGGCCCACGGGGCCACCACCCCTGGCGGCGTCACCAACCAGGATCTTCCCAGCAGGGCCAGCACAGTCATGAACCCTGGAGCCCCTTCCGCCAGGGCAAGCACCCGCCACGAGTCTCCATGGGACGAAGGTACGGTTTATGGTCGCCTCGCCTGTCCGAACTGCCAGGCCGCGAACGACCGTGACCCGGTGTACTGTGGCAGAGCGGCTCAGGCGATCAGCGACTTCGAGAAGAAGTTTCAAAGGCCTTGAAGCTTTCTCGTTTGGGTTTAGTGCGGCGGAATCATGTTATCTTTTTTCCTTGTCCGCCTTCCAGACAATTACCCCTCCAGGACACGAGTTCCCCCCCTTCCTTGCCATGACGCCTCCATGGATATGATGATTTCTCCAAACCCCATTATCCCCATTTTCGTACTACAACAAGCACGCATCTTGGATGACAGCTGCCGGTATATTTACTTCCACCTTCAAACCTTCCAGGATATTATGTCATGAGCTTCTCGATGTATTTTTCTTTCTCTTTCTATTAATAGAAGGCCTCCTAGCATTCGCAATAGTTATAAAACTTAAACACTTCAAGCCTAGATTGTTCAGTACTGCGATTAAAGTGGAATGGACATTAACGATGAGGTAATAGTTCGAGTTGAGGTTTGGATATCACAGAGCATGTCCTACTTAAGTTTCTTATTAAGGTGCAACGGGGGTTTTCTCCATCTCCAATTCGGCGTTTCTATTCGGTGAGCACAACACACCCCTTACCCCTTACCCCTCACCATCACCCCTGGCTGTTAAGCCTCTAAATTACTTGTTACTAATTTAGGGCGTTAGGTGTAACGTTATATCAAAATTCAAATCCTAAAGTGCTCTAAGTTTTCAGACATCTCTGACCCCAAATTTCCCCGCATAATTCATCCAAAATAAAGTCCTGGGGAGATTTATCCTACTATCCGACCCGATACTGCGCCGTCAGCCTGCATCCTCACGTTTGTGTACCCAAAGGTACCGAATAGATGAGGGTACAAGTGTTGAAGGACTCCCCTCCCAAACTACAATCACTACCCTTGATACTAGCTAAAACTGGAGGTGGTCTAGAAAGCCTCATATTTTGTGCCGACACTAGCATCAGCTGCGATTTGGTCATCCTAACCCATTTAGGTACGTATCTGGTCCAAATACTGAGTGCGAGCAGGGGCGGCGTCCGTTTTATACCCCTCCTCAAACCCACTGCCAGATTCCGTATCAGAATTCGACCGAAGCCACGCCCGAGAGTCGGCAAGCAGGCTTCCTCCTAAAAAAAGCGGCAAGGCTTCCTCCCGACTTTCCAGGATTTCGAAAACTCTTAGAATGGTGTCTAAACGGAGTTGCGTTGATTTGGCTGTCTAAGAAATGGGCATGGAGAGCAACGATTAAAAACTAAGGTAGTGCTCTATTCTAACCTGTAACTTCCTGATTCTGCCGAGGTCATGACATTGGGCCCACCTCGATCACTTACTCGATGGTGGGCATAGCAGTAAGTACATCAACAAGGCCACACATCAAATGCATACCAACCATGTGCATTCAACGTCTTCAGAGCAGAGGCAAGGCGCTCAGGGAAATGCTGCTCGTTTGTTGTTTTGAGGGTTAGAAGTGGAATATGCAGAGGTGCATAATAAGAAATTGACTTCTAATGGCTCGATTCCTCCACGTCGCAAATCCTCTATATGTGCTTTGATCAGTTTCTCTTTTTCCAGAGAGAATCAAGAGGTGTTTTGGTACCCAGGTTGACGAGAGAAATCGTCAGACAACGAGGTTAACGGAATGATGAGAAAACGGAGTTGGGATTCATTAAATCCGAGTCGAGCCTGCGTAAGATGGAAGAGCGCTCCCCCATCCAGAACTTGGAGGGGCGGGAAGATGCCATCCTTGACTTGATTGCTCTAGATCAAGTGACAACTCATAGACAGTAGCCGGTAATGTTACGACCCAAGGCAGTTAGCGTGTAACCAACATCACCCTCGCTGACCGCTCTCACATGGCTAAGGCCATAAAAGGGACTAGCACTTGATTACATCACCCTCCGGCCCGGCATTGCTGCCCCTGGAACCTCACAGGCTTGTACCGGAACCACGATAGACCAGGGTGTTTCGGTTTCGTGGCTGCGTGGGTGGTGGGTACTAAGGTAATTGATCTTATTCGCCGCCCCTTCGATGCCCACTTTACAATCCCGGCCCCTGCCGCATACTCGTGCCACGCCCCAATTCTGGGCGGCCCAGCTCTCTCGAGCAGGCCCGAACGAAAAACAACATTACTTCGAGCCCGTTGAATTTGGACCACATTGTAATACTCACCCAATTCGAGCTTTGGAGCCTCTGCTGGGACTCCCCGCTTATCATATCGAGAAAGAAATAGTTCATCTTCTATTTAGTTTACAAAGGCACCTTGTCCCATGTTGCCTTTATCAGAATTAGTATAAATACCTGTTTCCTCCCCTTACTTTCTCCCCCAGCCTCCAGGCCCCCTTTCCCTAGAATCCCTAGCGACTACATTCCCATGCATATGTAACTCCTAGAGTTAGTTATCTCTTTGAAGCCGTAATAGTTTGAACTCTAGGCCCTCCCTGTTCCTCTGAGTTCTTTACTCAACAGAATTCTTATTTCGAATAACATCATATCCATGTCGAAGCATTCTGCTAAAAGGTCAGTTCACCACGTCTCCTTCTGGTCGGTACTATCTTAGCTGGGAATGGGGAGCTCATCTTCGCTGAAACATGTACGGCATTGAAGTTCTACCAGTCACATCATGACACCCAGTGCATCATCTCCTTCCTTCACTCAACATGGAGCAAAGGCTGTCGAAAATGCCCAAAAGACCACTGGCCCCACCAAGAAAAAATCATCATCTCCCAAGTCCGACTCCAAAAAGTCGGGTGCATCCAAGGTGCAAGGACCGGCCGTTCTGAGCTGTCCCCGACACCCTGACGTGCCGTATGCATGCTGTCTTCAAGGTGTGGGTGGTGAGGGGCACCCCGGTCCTTTTCAGCACCGCCATGGACCCTCCAGAGCCTCTCCCCCGGCGTTGTCTTCCCGCCACGAGTCACCATGGGACGAAGGGACGGTTTACGGTCGTCTCGCATGCCTGGACTACCACAGCATACCCGAGCACAGCCGTGACGAGGAGTACTGCAACAGAGCGGCCCAGGCAATCAGCGACTTCGAGAAAAAGTTTTGACACAACACCCCACGTCAACGGTAACTAGGCCCGATTTGGTGTTTTTGCATCTCTTTCTCCCCATGCCCATGCCCTGGCATTGGCAACAACGCGCAATGGTTGTTTGTCCGTTCTCCAACTCTCCGAGGCCACCACTGTCCCTCACCGTGTCGGGACTGTCGATCTTGGCCTGCGGCTTCATTCCTTATTCATTCCTGGACGATTGAAGTTTAAATGCTTTTGTCTTTCCCTTTTAGCGCCGCTTGTTGTGTTAAGTAGCTTAAACTTAGTATGTAGTGTAGTTTTTCTGGTGGAGGTATTTACTCAAATGATAGTTACTTCCTAGTTTCACTTCCTAACAGGATCATCGCTCTGCCAAAAAAAAAAAAAAAAAAAAGTTGTCTACCTGATATTGTCTTGAAGATGTGTCTTGTAGATTGCCTGTCGATCAGTGACTGATGATAATTCGGTGTACCACTACCTTATGCATCAAGTAACACGAGCTTGTGGATGAGCCACTCCAAAAGCAGGGAGAAGATCCCGGAACATCGAGAAAAGTTCCTCGAAATTCCCGCCTCTACCAGGTTCAGCGGCTGGCGGCTCAGGTTCAGCGGCTGGCGGCTCAGGTTCAGCGGCTGGCGGCTCAGGTTAGGCGGCTGAGGGCTTAGGAGCACAGTATTCTCGAAAAGGAACACGAAAATTTCCCCTATTAGGACTAGTGCACAACGGAGTACGTAGCATGGAGCTGGAAGGACCAGGAGTTCCAGGGCTCCTCATTACCCATCGCACTCGCTTTGGGCTTTTCTAATTGGATGACAATGACAATGACGACCATACACACACCGTCCTTATATGTACATCGGTCAAATGCAAGTTATGCAACTCAAGAAACAAGACATCGCGGCTCCGACCCAGATAGAGCCAATGTGTTCGAACCGTTTTTGGCGATGGCCAGGCAAGGCCACACCACCATGAGAATTACCGAATCCGTACATGTAGTACTTGTGACTTCAAACGCCAATACACTGTAAATTCTGTACCGAATACTCCTCTTAATAAGGCATATTCCTCTTAATAAGGCAGATATCTGGGTCGCGCGGCTCAGGCATCGCACGGATTCCCGTGGTCCATCAGGCACATGGCATGTCAGCCATGTCTGTAGGGTTACAGTGTCGGGCTCGGAATTTAGCAGAGGCGAGGTCGAATTCTTGTAGGGACGGGATGTCTGCTATGTCCCCCATGGGCTCCTAGAATCTGCAAAGGGGAATTTAGGCGAGGTCGAATTTAGAGAAGGGACGGGATGAGGAGAAACGGGATGAAGAGTGTTATAGTAGCAGCCACACCGACTAATATACCGCTGCGGTGACCCTCTCTCATGCACCCCGGTCCTTGACCGAAATGAAGCCACGAGAAGTGGGAGTGGGATCCATATCCGATCGGTCCAGCAAGGTCTGCAAAGATGGTTTGGGTCTGGGTTGCACTGGTTGTTCCGGACCAAACGTTAGGGGCGGGCAATAGTCTGTAAAAAGGGCGGCTTCTCTGATGACATAGGACGCTTATGGGCTTACCTAGCTTCCTTGCGGCTTCCTTCTGTTTTAATTCTATGATATATAATGCCTCTATTGTGCCGGCTTTACAATGTCCCTTCGTTGATCTCTTTTATATTTATTACCTCGTCTTCCACCTTCACCCTTTCCAAATCAGTTACTCACATTATCAGCACATTGCCTCTCGCTCTACCGCATCTGCCACGCAGTCCACCCTATCGTTGATCGATCAGCCTGTACGCGTGATATCCCTACCGCCATATCACCCCGACCCAAGAGCCGTACGTGAGTTGGTTTCATTTTCCCCAACCCCAAGGGGTCATTGTTCTTCTTGGGATTCTGTGTGAGGCTGTGTCTGGTCACTAGACCCGTCTCCTCGTCCAAGTCATACTGTTTGAGTATCTTTCGTTGCAAGTTGGACCCAGTGTCTCCAGGAAATACACTCCGCGAAGGCAGACCCAGCTCACTCTTCGTACTCCATCTCTTTCCTGATTATTCTTACTTTATCTAGAGACCTTACTTCTTCATAAACCTCTCATCAACCTCCCATTGACCTGTCTTCCATCCCTATCATCCTCACATTACCTTACGTGCAAGTACACCATGCCAGCTTTTGACATATACGTACACAGATCCCTTGATAGGCTGCAATGTCCTCCAGAACTCTTGGTCACTCCATGGGCTCGCGTACCTCTGCATCCCATGTAGCTGTCAATACAGCTACAACCAAGAATCCCAGCGACGCCCTATCTCGATATCTCGGCCAGACCCCTGGCGAAGATGGGCCCACCTACGCTCGTATTGTCACCCGCCCCTCGCAGCAAACCACAAACCAAACTATGTCTCGCTCTGAGCAACGAGCTTTGGACCTCGGCAGGATGGTGGACTGCGTGTTGAAGAGCAAGAGCTCGAACTGAACACGGGCTGGCACCGTGTAATGAGGCCAATAGCTGGTGTTTGGTTATAACGTGTTTATACCTAGAGTATCTCTAAATATATGGTATTATGAACGTGATACAGTCTTGTTCCGATTTCCGAATGCTTGATCTCATACACCGTTTCGACTTTCCACACTTGGACACATTTTTCTTGAAATGTATTCCAGTTGCGACTTTGTATGAGCTGGGTAGGTATATCCACCTAGGCAATTTCTTACCCCGAAAGGGTAGGGTGACCTTTTGGTGAGGTATGTATGTGTGATATGTCCGTGGTGGAATAATTCGATTGGGAATCTTGATGCTACTAAACCGTATGCTGCCCGGGATAGTTGCTTTGACCGACTTTTGTTGAGTCAAATATTAACGGAGCAGTTTGGTTCGAGATAATTGGCGACGAACATCATGGTGAGAACATCATGGTGAGAACATCCTTGAGATTTTACTTGTTGTATGTGGCCCGCAAGGCACTTGCCAGTTACTACCTTGAAATAAAGATGGCGGGCTTGAGGGACTGGAAAGTAGCCAATCCGAACGGTCACCATCATCCGGGGTTGCCAGTTCTGTTCAAACAGCCAGTGCACACATGCATGTCGTTCAGTTAACCCGCTTCCTGCTCCCCGCCTGCATAGGTATTAAGGCGGTCTGCAACTGGGATATAAGAGGTAAAAAGGATAAAAGGTCAAGATCGTTGGTCCCGAGGATGGCAGACCGAGTAACTAATCAACTTAGGGGTAAAGGTATCAGAAGTACTCAGGTAAATACACCTGTCAATGCTGTAGTTTCTACGATGCAATCGAGACCGTCGCCAAAATATCTTTGCGAACCATGTACGTTCATATACAGGATTACCGGGCCTGTTGCCGGGATTACATAAATGGAAAAACCTCTAGGCCACTTCCTAGGGTGCATTTGAGACGAAGAGCAGCTCGAACACCTTGGTGCCATGAACGTATTCCTGCCGTCCAAGATGCTCATATATACAAAAGGGAGCTTTCAAATTTCGAACCTTGGGGTTAGGAATAAAGAAGAGCATTTCTACGTGGACCATGGCAGTTTTCTACGTGCACCATCCCAGCCACACTAGCACTTGGCTGGCAACTGACCTCTTCCGAGCCACTTTCTCCGTACAAAAAAGTCGAATTAACGGGTACTAGCCCATTGCACCATACCTAACAATTGCTTGCACCCACGCAAACAGAACAGTCACAAACAATAGCTAAAAAAACGCTGACTTGAACTCAATTGAACACTCAAACGATCACTCAAATGCTCGAAAAACACTCAATCGAATACTCAATTGAACACTCAATTAAACACTCAATTAAACGCTCAATTAAACACTCAATTGAACGCTCAAATACCTCAGCCAGAAGTTGGTTAGCTGTAGCCCTGGGTGTATGGGTTGGACCCATTGAAAAGGGGTCTTTTGTACGGGAAAAGGCGGCTTAAGCTTGCCGGCTGCCATGGTGGCTCGGATGGTGCACGTAGAAAAATGCCATGGTCCACGTAGAAATGCTCCTAAAGAAAGGGTGGGGACTCAAGCTAAGCTCAAAGGGGCAAGTTCTCATATTTCCTGGTGTTGCCAAAAAGATTGACGTGGTGACGTGAGGGGGGTGTGATGCGGGGCATGCATAACCGGTGGTGGCAGGAAACTAAAATTGCACAGATGATGGAGCTCGTATCGTTATCCAAACTACACGTGTAGTGGGAAGCCAAAATACACAGATCTCGTGGCGTCTTTGCCGCTGGGATGGGCATTGCACAGACACCGCAAGAGTTCTTGTTGAATTGGTCGAGACCCCGTTGATAAGCTCCAGATATGGCGATAATTAGAAAGGAGGGTAAATACTTTTCAACTAAAACAGGAAGGGATACTTGCCCTTCACAATTCCAAGGAAACACCGCTTTCCTCCCATTTCAAGTTGCGCAATCCATCAATCACTCACTCCGGGAGGCCCTCCGTATGCTGCCTGGCTAACAACGGAGTGAGGCGGAACATCATCTTGGCAGACAACACATATAAAAGCGAAATTGAAGGTTTAAGTGATAATTCCGTGAAAAACACATCATATAGCTGATATTTGTTCCACTCGGATATTGCTGAGTCTTGTAAGAGGATTGCACGTTGTGCGAAATTGACGAGGTGGAACAAGGGCATTGTTGTGCCCCACAACGATATGCTTGGCGCGCGAAACACCCCAGCGGCTAGCCGCGGTCCGGGCCGGTCGTCCCCATAGCGACGATCATGTCCACCATAACAATGAAGTGACAAACAAAAGCTTATTTGCACAACGGTCTCCACTTGCTAAATCTCATTTAACCCATTGTAAGGCTCATCTAAAAGTTCCTTTCAACTTCATGAATCTCTCCTTTGAATACTATACACATGATGAACCTGATCACACACCACCACATCATCGCACCCACGAACCCAAATAATGCACGCGACGCGTTCTCAATGACACGCGATATCTCCACAAATACCGGAAATCCCCGACTCCAACCGCGAGCTCACCTTCCAACATACTACTTCAGCCTCCGACCGACCGTGTCTTCATGATCGCCCGGTGCATCACGGCCGATCGTCCCCGCCAACGCAATCCGACCTCGTCGCCCCCGACCTAAACGAAAGCCATTACACAACCGCGATGTGCACCGGCGCAAAATTTGGCGAGTGAGTCGACGCCGACAGATGTCATGATGGTGCAAGCTCCACTAGTCCACCATCTTCCGATCCCCTTGCTCGACCCGGCGAGAGACCCAACTTGTTACAGAACAAACCAAACCCATACGATACACCAAACGTCGAGAATGCAAGACACAAGGGAAGACTGGTAAATACATGACGGGCCTGCTGCCGAAAGATGACGGCGATGAGACCGATGAAAACAATCGCGACAACAAACACGATCAAGACAAATCTGGGATGCATCGCGAGGTGTCAGTGACAGCGAGTTTGGTAGCTCAAGTGAGCTACCGTGGAAGCGGAGCCACAGTGTAAGGGGTCGGCACTCACGTCTTTTCCCGGCGCGGACGGACAGCTTTGGCTTGCTGGTCGATGTAGACGATGTACGAGACCATCCAGATGCAAAAGATCCTGTGGGATGCGACTGGTTAGCAGGGACGGTGCGAGTGCTCCTCTATGACTTCGTCGGAGGCCCGCTCCTTGAACGCTGGACCGAGATGGTCGGCGCCAAGGTCCACCGTCTTCCGTTTTTTCTCTGATGCAAAATTCTTTTCTTTTTTTTTTGTGCCTCCTGCGGCCGCTTTCTGCGCAGCGAAAACAAATCTCCAAGAAGAGTTGGACAAGGGCTTTTACTCACCCCCATTCAAACCAGACCGGGAACAACGCATCGGTGCGAAGCCCGAGCCACAAGACGCAAGAGACGGCTGTGACCGGACCCCACAGTCGTTCCGACGATGTCGAGTCGGGGATCTTGACAGTTATGATGGATGGAGTCCACCCAGTGGAGGAGTAAGTTCTCCGTCTATGATCATCGCCATACTCTGTGGTGCTGGACTGCGGAGTCATGTTGTTCGCGGAGTGTTGGAGATTCATAAAATGGCGGGGCAAGGACTGGATTATGGACAGCAATGTTACGAAGCAATTGTCAATTGACAAGGAGTTTGCAATTGGGAAGTTGGATGTTCTCGCTCAAAGAAGAATGTTCAATCCCGTCGGTTGGTAACTGAAAATGGGGTGGATAGTGCAGTGGGCAGGATGCCGGAATCAAACACCGAAAAAGTGGGATGAAAATTCGAGAGGTTGGAGCTGAACCCCATCACTGAACCAAGAGACTTTTGTTTTCTCGACCAAAACGACTCGTCGCCGGGGCAACGACGTCGACTCGTGCCGCCGAGGAAGTTTCGGGATGGCAATTGGTTGAATTCCGTCCCGATTCAGGCCTGTCTGGGTCGTCTGCAAGGTCTTGTGGGTGGGGGCGACAGGCTGTGGTGGGGAGTCGTACCCTCCGACAGTGCCGATGCGGAGATCGAGGTCTTGGAAGACAAAGTCACTGGGCTGGATCACTAGACGATAAAGTGTGGAAAGTGGCAACCGCGGTGTTTGAAGAGCGTTGGTGATGGATTAGTCCGAACTGTGGAAGAGTCGATTGAGCGATTTGATAAAAGCAGTGAACCGGGATCTTCAGAACTGTTCGACGTGTTGAGGAATGTTGCGTCTGGTCAGCCAGTCACGTGGTAAGAGCAGCTAAATGGGTCGATGTGAGGTTTCCTGCTGAAAAGAATAAAGAAGGGAAACTCGCAAGCAGGTGCTGACAGTCTGCTGTTATATAGAAAAAAACATGAAGCTATATCCTTCGATATCTGTGGCAAAATGGATTGGAAGATGGGAGAGAAGTCGTAAGTCATTCTTATAAGAGAAAAACCGCTAAAGGTAGGTGACTAATTGGGAAGGACGTCGAACAGGAGCTTGGAAGGGGGGGTGGGATGATGTCCAGTGTTCTGGGAAACCAAAGACGCGGCAAGAGAGCCAAGCCCGTCCCTGCCCATCTTGACGGTCTTGGCAAGCGAGCTACTCAAAGGCCAAGACAGCCCACTCGGCCCCGCTGGCTGTGCATACTCGAACTTGGGGCCAGTGGGGGCAGGGGTACCTGAATGTCGTGGAAAAGCGAAATCGTGGAAGTGGGGCACGGTTGAAGCACTACTAGCCAATCATCTGTATGTAGTGTGCCTGTTTCTTTTACTTTTCCGCACACCCTCTAGCCCAGCACGCGACTTGGCAGCGCAGGCTCAGGCGTGCTATCTGGCGTGCTTTCTTGGTGTATTTCCTTTCCGGCACCCACCAAAACCATCAAGCCACCAGACAGCAGAAACACCTCTGCCGGGGTTTGTTTTTTTAGTTCGAGTGACTTTACCAGGGTGTTACTATACTATACTATAGAAGGAAAAGTCAGTAGAAATAGTGTAAAAATCCCACTAGATTTATATTAGATCACTTATTTCTTGTATCTTCAGCCAAGAACGCTATAAGAATCCTATAGAATACTAATAATTTGTCTGCTCCAAGATCCCGGTTTGTTGTAATGCTTTGTCCCGATCTAACAAAAAAAAACCCTGGCAGAGGTGTACCGGCATGCAGGTTGACGGCTCAGCATCGGGTCAGGCGTGCTGGCAATCCATTCAATCTAAAACGAGTTGTTCAGGGATTTATCGGGCAATCGAATCAGACAACATCGTCATTCATTGAACCCCCTATATTCACATTACATTTGATGAACTGTTTCCGAATTTCTCACATGGTAAAGACTCTCGAACATACGCAGTTTCCCGGCGCTCTGTTGAGCTATCAGCCTCTCTAAGAAAGTGCAAAAGAGTGGAATCATAACTGCAAGGAATCCGAGTCTTTCAATTTGCGGCTCAAGTATAAAAGTCCCGGCCACTTCTGCCTTAGATCAGTGATCGCAGATGCTAGAACACAAAGACAGGTAAGCACGATGGATGGCATAGTCGCACAGCTTGAAAATGAGGAAGAAGAAAGAAACTTAAGAATGCGTCAACTTACATCCAAATACTCCTTATCCCCAGGAACAGCTGAACCGCTTGTCCCCAGCAAGATACTAGCAAGTGCCCTCTTGGATTCCTGATTCTTGACGACATTCTATTTGGACGAGTGTTAGAAAGCTAGCTTGATGAAGATACCTTCTGGCGATTAGTAGGCAGGCTTTGTGCATACCTCTTCAAAGGAGTCCCGCACGTAGAAGCGTATGGTGGTGACCTCCTGCTTCTGTCCGATCCTGTGAATTCGGGCGAGAGCTTGGTCCTCGATTGTGGGATTCCTAGAACAGGTGCACGGTGAGTTGAGTATCGAGATGCATGAGCGACGTAACGATATTAATGCTAGGTAGTTAGAACTTTGTTTTCACTCACCAATGAGGTTCCATTAGATAGGCTCGGGTCGCGTTTGTCAGTGTTAGACTAGAGGCACGCGTCGGCAATTAGTCATTCGCGCCATGGAGAGATAATTGTTCAGGCGTTGGTGGGGCATCTTACCCAACTGCTCCGCAAGAGAGCGTAAGGAGTAGAACCGTGATTGATGGGTCATTGCGGAATTTGTCGAGCACGCCTTGTCTCTCCCGATGTGGAACTTGGCCATCAAAACGCAGAGAAGAGATGTTGGCCTTGTCGAGGCCTGCCTTGACCACGTTGAGGGTCATCCTCCAGTTGGAAAAAACGACACTGGTGACAGAATTGTAGTGAGTTAGCCCATTGTACATCCTTCAAAATCTATCACTGGTCAGAAAGAAGAAGGGCTGGGTTATACGTACCATTTCACACCTTTATCGAGTCTTTCGATATCCTGTATCAACGCTTTTATCTTTGTGGGCATGTACGTGCCAACGTCTTTGCTTGTGGGGACTGGGCCCGGCAACGGTCCTTCCAAAGTCTGCGGGTTGACTTGTACCGGTGCCATTGGACAAGTCGGAGTATGATCGCATGAGAGTTTGTTGACCCCATTCGTACTCTCAACGGTCTGAACACAGCTGGAGCAGAAAACTTTTAGACATTGTGCAAATATTGGCTGCGTCGGTTCGTCGTCTCTAGGCAGTGTCATTCCATCAATCACAAAAGAACATGAGTGGCATTGGATAACTCCCATCTCTAAACGAAGGCTGAAAGCCCGCTGAGCTGTCTGACTCCAGTTTGTGGTACCTTGGACAATCTCATTTTGTGCCTTGTCAATGGAGTCATGGCGGCTTGGGTAAAGGAGTCCAAGATTGCAGACCATGCGCATGGCCTCAATTTGCTGGAGAACATTGACAAAGGATATGGGTGCAGCTTTCGGGTCCACATGGTTTTCTCCTCTTTGCGCGGATTCCATCTGGGCGAGTCGCGTAACGGCCTGCATCCGTACCTTATTATAGAGTAACCGTTCTTCGGGGGTAAAATCGATGTTGATCGCGTGATCGTGCCTCGGCGGCAGTTGCACCACCTTTCTCGGACGGCGGAGGAGAAGGCAACCTGCCAAACGCTTCAGGCGCTTGACCGCTTCATCACCGTTGCCGGATTTCCAAGGCTGTGAGATATCAGCTTCAAAGACCCGCTTTTCGCTGTATGGGTAAACTGCGAGGAATTTTAGGAGAGCAGATAGGTCGCTGATGTGGTTCTGGATCGGGGTTCCGGTGACGGCCCAGCGCGAAACCGCTTTCAGGGAGCAGACAGCTCGCGCCATTTGTCTTTCGCTGTTGCGGATGAAGTGCGCTGGAAGAACGACATTGTCACAAATCAGTATTTGCACCATTGCTTCGGCTCGCTTCATCGTACCTTCATCTAATACTACCCGTCTCCACCGGGTCGAAAATAAGAGAGAAGCCTCGCGGCTGCCGCTGGATCGACCCTCGAGAGACACGGTATGATAGGTTGTCAGGACCAACGCAGTCTGCTCTAGTTCCGAGGCCTCGGTCAGGCGTGTCTTTCCGTGGTGCAGGCGCCAGGGCAGCATTAGAGGCGTGACATGGCTGGCATCAGAGTGGTCAGTTTGCTCAAGATCGAGATCAAAACATACTTATCAAGGGACTGGGAAATAAGACGAACGTTGTAAGTTCCTGCTCCCAGGTTCCAAGTACTGGATTCATGTTAGTATGCGTTCTTGATTTCTGCATCTGTGCAGGCTCGTTTGAGCAACTTACGTGCAGGCGGCACGATAACCAGTGTGGGTTTGGAGAACTCCTCGTGGGCAAATTCTGCCTGCTCAACGGCATCTCCGGGTGCCAAATGAGTGTCATCCGACGCAATCAAGGCAATCATTGACAAAGTCTTTCCGAAGCCCATCGGGTCGGCAATAATACCTCCACAGAACGGAGGGGGCTCTTCAGCTTGGCGGGCATCAGAGACTCGATTTACGAAGCTGACCAGGTGTTAGTGCATGTCAAGGAAGAGAAAACAAACAAATCGCTTACCAATGGCCTCTACCGTCCTCTATTGCCTCCCAAATATCAGGTCTAGTCCCAGAGTAATCCCAACCTTGCTCTCTCCGCAGCATGAAGGTCAATGCTTGCTTTTGGTGCCTAATGCAGGGATCAGTCTTGAACGTATGCCATAAGAAATGCCGCATTCCACGGTAAATAGTCAAGTCATTATACCTGGTCGACCAAGGTTACTAGGCCTTTCTGAGTCCCGAGCAAGGCCTCTGGTCAGGTAGCGCATATTGACTATTTACCGTATAATACTGCATATGCCCACGTGAATGGAACCCACCTCTCTAGCAATGTCTTGATTGAGGGCGGCTGCGGTGCCTCGGGCAAGTCCTCCTGTGATTCCAAGAGTTCCAGGAGTTCCGGTCGCGGCTCGAAATCTTCGAGGTCCACGAAGCATTGGCGATTTTCAGCCAGGGTGAAGGTGAATTGTGTTTCCGTTGAATCCAGCGGCGGCATCCTGTGGGGATTGCAGTATCGCACATTCTCGTCACAGCCGACGGGGTCTTGAAGGTACAGCTTTTGATTGTCCCGGAGGTGCTCGTTGCACTCATCAATGAATTCTCCAATAACACTGAAAAGACAGCGAGGACCATATAAAATGATGTCAAGTGTGCATTTGGTCAATGCTTGTCGTGACACTCGCAGGCGTTTACCATTGCCAAGTACCTCAGCGTGATCCTCTGGCACGATGTTGCATCTGACTTGCAGTCGCAGGCTTTTCTCGTCAAGGAGGGCTGTCGTGAGATAAAGGGAGTCTGGAGATATAACACCGCTCATGGCGGTAGTCACTCCTTCTTTTTCGATAAATTTCTCGGGAGACTCAAGCTTGACATCCAACGGCTCACCTAGCGTCTCTATTGGGTTTGCTATGCCGTTGCATGTACCATTAATTCCTGTCAGCTTTGCGAATGTTAGTTGACAACATGACGACGATTGAAAGGAGTGGAAAGGCCAAAGCCTCCCAAGGAAGAGCCAAAAACCCACCATACCGAAACATACAAGTTCCGAGCCCTCTTCAAGTTCCTCATCATCCGTGGATACCGTTGTGCTTTCATGGTTGCTATCGGGACTGGCTGCGAGTTGTGGATTTTCAACATGTGCCGGACTAGCAGCAACCAAATTCCCGACTGGTGCAGTATGGTTCGGAACGGAACGGAAAGCAGTATTCGTGGTGAAGTCGGTAGCAGCATGCCCCCAGACCGTAGATTGGCTTCCGGAGAACGGATAAGCCGTCGTGAGAAGCATCGGATGCGCGTGATGAACACTCTGGGTGTATTGGTGATACTGCGAACTTCCGGCTGGGACTGCTGTGCTGCCTCCCCACGGCGTCGTCGTTGTGGCTAGGAGCTGCTGATCTAGCTGTAGACTTGGAGTGTGAGCTACGTCTGTCAAATTCGCCATGTTCCACGGGTTGGCTGCTAGATAAGTATTTGAACATATTGAAACGGTATTGTGGTCTGGAAAGGGAGTGTGCTGCTGATTTAACCATCCATTCCCAGACAGCTGGTTGGGAACAGCGGTGATAGCGTTGAGATGCGAACCAGTGGAGGCAAAGGCATGGCAGTTCCAGTTTGCTAACTGCTCTTGGTGACCATGGAAAGCCATTCCTTCACAACTCTCAACCCCCAGGTCCATCTCGGTGTGTGCCTCCGGATACATTGAGGTCGCCTCATCAAAGGTGGGCGTGCCGTTGATATTGGGAGGCCCAGAAGCCCACCCAGCCATATCATTACGATAAGGATTCGACATAGCGCTGTCGCCCGTTGTCCACGTTGCGCATCCGGTTGTGGACTTGACGTTGGGGAAGGCCGTGTGTATGTTTGATGTGTTCGACTTGGGGAAAGTCATAAGTGAGCGTGAGGTTTGTAAAGAGGCCTCTTTGCAAAGCAGTTGGGCATGATGGTCCATTTTCGGGTCACCAATGGAAGCCCTGGAGTGTGCCCAAGGGATCTTTGCATATTGGCGGTGGCTGTGTGCATGGATTTGGCTTGAATTGAGCTCAGATTGGCTAGAACAGGGAAGGTACAATGCAGTCCAGGGGACAGGCGCTGCTGCTATCCGCTGTCGGGAAGAAAATGATTCTGAGTGGATCCCTGCCTGTCTGCCTTGGGGAAAATGGGCATCTCTCTGCCAAAAGCCATAAGCTGATAACCCGCCCGGCCCATCGCCATTTCACCGACCACACTGATTTTCTCTCCTTCCAACACAACCGCGACAAAAATCGCCAAAATGCCCCTCCGACCAAGGGTCTCACCCATGGCCCAGCGTACAATCCGGGCGGCTTTTGATGATCTTGAGCGCACCATTTCAGAAAAAGACAAAATTGGCTTCGCAAGTACCACACTGGAGAATGTGGTCAAGGCCGCCCACGCCATCGAGGATGAGCTTGCCGCACGCCAGCTCCTGCGAAACATGCGCCGTCTGTCGCCTCTCTTCACCGGTCTTGAGCATTATTCGAAATCGATCGAAGTGGTCTGCAATGGGACACCGTATCTTGCTTGGATATGGGCACCTATCAAGCTGGTTCTCAAGGTAGTCAGACACCATGACCAAGGTCCAAGAAACCCAATTCTGACAGGGCATACACAGGTGGCATCTGATTACATTGAAGCATTCGAGAAATTGATCGTGGCGTACGCTCGCATCGCCGAACCCCTCGCTCGATTCAATCTTTTGCACCAAACGCACTTTGACAACCTGGAGATCCAGCAGGCCCTTGCCATGTTTTACTCAGACATCTTGAGGTTTCACAAGGAAGCGTACAAGTTTGTAAGAAGAGGCGGTATGTCTATAATTCGGTCTCCCAACACATGATTGCCAGTCACTGAAACTCGGAGCACGCACATAGGTTGGAAGATACTCTTCATGACCTCCTGGGGTCAGTTCCAACGCCGATTCGATAGCATCATTGACGATCTTAAAGCCCACGAAGGGCTCGTCGACAAGACTGTTAATGCCGTAGGAAGCTGCGACATAAGAAAGACGAGGGAAGGGGTGGAGGTCCTTAGAATGGAAAGACTTGAAAGGGTCGCCAAAGAAGACGAGGACCGCACCGCAGCGCAATATATCGCCATTGTGGGATGGCTGAAGATGGATGACGCTGAGCAGACCAAAATCCTAGATACGGTCCTGGTCGAGCCGCGAAAGTTCAGCGAGACCTGCGACTGGATGCTTCGCCAGGACCGTATCGCCGCCTGGATGAGGTGCAGTCAGGAATCGCCTTTCCTAGTGCTGCACGGTCGACCAGGAGCCGGCAAAAGCGTGTTAATGGCACAGATTACCGAATTCCTGAGGTCTGCAGGGAAGTCTCTTGTTATCTCTCATATTTCGACATATGCTCAGCCCTCTTCAACCGAATATGACCAGATTCTCCGGTCAATCCTTCTACAGCTTGTGCGGTCCGATACTGATTTAATTGCTTATATTTATGACCAGTTCATAGTCGGAAAGAAAGCTGTCACCGCGCAAGCACTTGAACGTATAATTCTCGAAGCTGTCCGCGCCATCTCCAACAACCCAGCAACAACAAGATACGTCCATATTCTCTTGGACGGGCTGGACGAGTGCGAAAATAACAAACAATTAAAGATTGTTGCTCTTTTGGAGCGTATCACATCTTGCGCATTCGAATCCCCGACCGCTGTCTGTAAGGTTCTGATATCGTGCCGAATACTCGCCCCTACATCCCAAAGACTGGGGCAGAAGCATGCTGTGTCACTCTCGGACGAGAACGTGGCCATGGAGAGGTCGATTGGATTTTACGCCTCCCAGCGGCTTTCCCAGCTTCGGTCACGGTGGTCTCACACAGACTCGGAACTGAAGGAGATTGAGCTTCGACTAGCTGCCAAGGCCAATGGTTAGTAGTATAGTTCTGGTGACCATGGAACGTCCACTTCACTAACTGTATAGTAGGCATGTTTCTCTGGGCCAAACTGGTGCTGAACTATATTGAGGCCAACATGTTATTTAAACAAAGCGAGGTAATAGAGGCGGTCAACGTGTTGCCTCGTGAGCTAAGTGATTTGTCCGTCTTCACATTCCGAATTACCAGATTATTATTACTGTTTATTAAGCTGACGCTTCGTGTTAGTTATGGGAGAATCCTGACACAACTCCTCGCCACCTTTGATAAGCGTTCGGTCACTCGGTTAGAGTCAATACTTGGGTGGATTGCTTTTGCCAAGAGGCCCCTTCGAAGGGCCGAGCTTCGTTCCGCTCTCGCCTTTTCTTGCGAAGAGAGCGAGGTTCATGTCCAAGAACTTGTGTCGAATTATATCTTCGACTTGTGTGCCCCACTCATAGAGGAGCGTCCAGACTCCACTTTCGCCTTTGTGCACATATCTGTCAAAGAGTACGCAAGTTTCAGTTAATCACTGTCCACATCGATCTTGCATCATAAGCGACTGATATTCTCCCTTCCCAGGTTTCTCCAGAGCCCCGAAGACAACGAAATCCTTGTCCTTGATAAGACTAGAGCTGTTAATGATCAGGGATTTGCCGTTGCAACATGCCTGTTGTCGGGATACAAGGTCTTCCAGCCTAGTTATCCGGAGGACAGGCGATCTTTGCGCGTGCTTAAAGGCTTTCATGGACTACATGTATACGCATCAGAATATTGGGCCGAATATATCCTATCTGTTGCTATGCCTGGCAGGGGTCTTGATACCGGATCCTTGTTCTTCTCTCGATCAGAGGAACTCGTGTCAGCACTTGACTGCACAACCTCATCGAACGACATTATTACGGACCCAAAGGTGCGCGATGACAGGCTGTGTAATATCGTTTCTTTGCAAATTGTCCTCCGATTTTGGCCACCTCCGTGGCGTCTTTTTAACAATGCTAAACCCACCCCCAACCCGGCTACATACCCCTGTTGCCTTTTGCCTCACGACTCCTTGGCA
>MU858271.1:0-55777 GCA_033297075.1 Rhypophila decipiens | reverse complement strand
CCCCACTTTCCGATAAGCCGATAAGCCCCACCTTGTTGGATTACTGACTTGCTGGCTGGCGGGCTGCCAGTTGGCTGCAGGTGCCAGGCGAATCTCGTGACAGTAATTCTATATATAACTATATACTGTAGATAGTCAAATTAATTTATAAACTATAAAGTAAATCAAACTAATGTAAATTAGCCTATTTTTAGCCAAAGCAAGTCAAATCAGAACCCCGATTTGCTTTGATTTGCTTTGCCGCGTGCGTTGGTTAGTCTTATAACTCATCTTATTAGAGTATTGTCCTCAAACATTCCTGCTAGTATCTCACTCACAACCTAGTTCATTGATCTACTACGCCAATCGCAGCCTAAGGTAGTTTACCAATGGTCAGTTACTAGCTTAAGGGCGGAGGACAAAGAATGGCTCCCCTATTGCTTACTAGAACCTCCTGCAGCTGTTCCCGTTCTGCGAACCCCCCGCCCGCAAGCACCTTCTTCCGCCTCTGTTTCGAGAGGATATTACTCTATTATCATCTCGTAAGTATGAATCGAAGCAGGGAAATAGGCAGTGGAGATTTGTGGCTTCTCAAACTTGCCTCTTCGACGGTTTCCGTCACAATGTACCGGATGACCGTGACGCGGTGTGTTTGCCCGAGCCGGAGCGCGCGGCTCATGGCTTGGAACTCGACAGTCGGGTTCCACTGTGGCTCGACCAGGTGAATACGTGACGCTATAGCAAGATTCAGTCTGCAATAGAGGCAGTTATGTTAGGAATTCTGCATTGTCGGTATCCGAACATAGATGGGTATTTGGCGTACGTACCCCTCTGCGCCTGTCCCAAGAGTCATGAGGAGGATCTTTTCGCTTTCGGGGTCTCGGAACCGTTTAATGAGGCGCTCACGCTCCTTGAAGGGGATGGAGCCGTGAATGAACAAGAATGGTATACCGTGGACCGTGAGCAACTGACCGACGAGTTCGAGACTCTTCCTCCAAAAGGAAAACACGATGCTGTTTGTGTGTGTGTATGTTCAGCCATTGAGATGCAAAAGTAGGGGGTGCGCTCTGAAACATGATAACACTAGCAAGGGAGACGAAAGTTAATACTAGTACCTTTTGTGAGAAACATGACTCTGAATATTAGCCAGTAAAGCCAGCAGCTTGCTGGGATAGATGTATTGGGTATCATTCGTCGTCGGGAAAGCGCCGGGAGAAAGTCCCGCCGCTATATTGTTGGGCACGCGCTCTGTGTCATCTGACATGCTACCATCATCGTTATTTGTTATTACAGGGCAGCGGGGACAGCTCTCATGCTCGTCGCGATATCGCGGCACGCAGCCGCTGCAGACGATATGTCCACAAAACCTGATGAAGAGGCCGCAGTCCATGCCGGCCCTCGTGACTTCGTTGCTGAGGGAGTATACTTCGGCCAGACAGTAACCACAGTAAGCCTCGCCGCGCTGCTGAAGATAGCTGAGGGCTTCGTCAAGGTCGAACGGAGTTTCTGCTGTGGAAGGCTCTACCTGCTGCGAACTATTGCTTCCATTATTGCAGAACAGGCGCAGGCGTAGGAATACGGCCAGCGCGGTGGAGTTTAGCTTTCGCCTTGCTTTCCCGCACACAACCATGTCGATGGCCGCTTTTCCTTGCTGCAGAATTTCGTTGTAGGTCTGCCGCTCGGGAACGGTGAATGTCACCATTACTGATTGAGTCTCATGTTCAGGAACATTGCGTAGGCGCTCCCTCGTTCGACGCAGACAGAGAGCGCCGAGGAGCTTTCGCAGGTTCTCCCACTTGTTAGGCTTGGTAGATGTGATTGGGCCTGAGATGTATCTTCGAAAAGCGGTGCTGTCACTCAGAATAGGCACCCTTAGAAACTTCACGAGAGCCCCCAGGTCGTCTAAGGTGTTCTGTATCGGAGTCCCGGTCAGACACCAGCGATGTCGAGCGTGGAGGCTGCTTATAGCTGTAAACTGTTTCGATTCTTGGTTTCGAATGGTGTGTGCTATGTGCCAAAATACACGCGTTATTAGCTGCCCATTGTCCGTACGATCCAGGAGACATGTTGTTCGTGCCGCACTAACCTTCATCCAGGACAATTCTAAACCAAGAAAGACTACTCAGGGGTGAGTTTTCCGTCCCCCCACGCAATTCAGCCAGTACCGTGCCGTATGTGGTAAGGACTATGTCGCTGCTCATGAGGAGGTTCATATCATCTGCTCGGCTCGGGCCATGGTATTTGAAGAATGAGATATCCCCAGGCCAGGTATGTCTAATTACAGTCGATCAGTCATTAGCTCATGACTTGTCAACATAGCTTGCCAAAACTAGTACTAATTAAGAGGGCTGCAGCACTTACTTGCGAATCTCTTCCACCCAGTTATTCGTCAGTACTACACAGCCATTAGAACAAAACTTTGATACGGTTATGTAGGTAGAGAGTTACATACGCGAAGAAGGAGCAACAATGAGAGTTGCTCGAGTGCAAGTCTTGTTCTTCTCTTTCGGCTCGTGAATCTGGGCAGACGCATGCTTTGCAGCATCCCTGGACGATCCACCTATTGTCGTCAACATGACTAGAGTCTTGCCCAAGCCCATTTCATCCGCCAAGATGCCCCCCGCTGGGTCGTCTGGCAGGGGGGATTTCGCCCCGTTGATAATATGGCGGTAGCTAAGTATATAGGGACCCGGTCAGCTGTGCTCTCTCAAGCCGTGAGATGGGGGACATAAGATCGCCAGCGTTTCTCTGACCTCGGGGTATTAGACGACTCGTCTGTTTTTTCCCAGAGGGACAGTTCCTGGCGAACGTCTACCGCCTCACGCTGAAGTATGAAATCAACCGCCTCTCTCTGGTACCTACATGTATGTCCAGAGGTGGTTGTGTTAGAAAATCCGAACATATGACGGGTCACTTGCTGAGGGGTAAGGCACGACTGAGACTTACGGGAACAGTTGGGTTTTTATACGGCCATCAACTTGTCGTTGACAGAGGATGCTGCGATGTGACAAGGAATCCAGAATTTGGTCGACCTCCGAAGTCAACGAGGCCACCGAAAGAGCATCCGGCAGACCTGTTTGGCCAGCAGGAAGCGGAGCCTCTGGAGGTCGCAACAGAGATTCCGGGTCTGGCAGGGCCTTGAACCCCGGTAAGGCCAGAAATTGAGGGTTGTGGTATGGAAAATTGTTGTCCAGCCCGAACTGAGGCCGCTGCAGAAAGGTGTGAGCCTTTGAAAGGACAGAGCCTACCTTATCTGAATCTTGCCTTGGGCCGTATATGTTTAGTTCGACAAGTAATACCTTCGGTTCTGTTCCTTGGCCTGACGCGGGTATCTTCCACTGCTGAGTTGATACAAACGCGTCGAATTTTATGGTGGCGTCGAGCTGGAGTATAGACCTGATATACTGACAGGCCTTTTTGTTTAATAGTGCAAATACTTTTCTGGCGTAGAAGAGAGCGAAGAAACTGCCTTGTTTGTCGACGTCGAATTTAAGATGTTCACTGTCTAAATTTCCGTTGGATATGTCGACATCGATGTTCGGGATGCGTTGAATTTGTACCTTAACATCAAGGATCTAAGTTGATAGATGTTCATATGATTAGTAGCCGACCATCTGAGAATAATGTTAAGACATTAATTAGCCAGGGTTCATACACTTCCATAACACACATATCCCGGCTTGGTTAGCACCTGGCCATCTGTCCGAGTTGGGCTTATGGGCGCGGAGATGTCGGAAGAAGTCGTGCTTTGGCTATATACGGTGGTAAAAGAAGAACTCCAATGTTAGTGGGCATTGGCTGCTTCTGATAAATAACTAGCGCAATATGACACTTTGGCTTCGAGTCTAGGGTTCACTGTATCTGGGAAATATCTGAAGTCAAGAATGGTGATGAACGCGGAAGTTGAACTCGAAAAGTAATTATCTAAAACCCCAAAGCAAAAGGTTCCATACTTATCGATGCGACTTGATGTAGGCGGCGGCATCTTGCAGTTTACGGGCTCTGAGGCATGCTGCCTGCTGGCTTGAGACTGCTGATCGGGGAGAACATCATCAACTGGAACTTTTCGTTTCATGGTCCACGTGTGGAAAGAAGATGAAATAACAAGGAGTAGAAATAAAGATCACACCAGTAGCATTGAAGAAGCGGGATTCAATTGAAGTTGCGACAAGTCGAGTCACGGATAGATACTACAAAAGATCTTTTCATTCTTTTGCTGGAAGTGCAACAGCTGATGGTGGCATAGCCCCTGCCAAGATCTGCAAGACTTTTGGTGGTGGCTAGGTATGTAGGTACTGTACATATCGATGATACCCAATCAGCTGGTCTCACCCCAATACAGGAACCCAGGGCACTCTCTTAGGCGTTTCTACTTATCTGTTACTGGGGGGGGGGGATCGGTCACTTCTCTTTCAACCATTTCCTGGCACATGATCGGACCCGTTGAACCTCAGTCCATTTACGTCTTTGCGAAGTAATGATACCACTATGAGCACGGCAATACGAAACCACAAGTAGGATTAATTCTTCACTCGAATCTTATTGAAGCGATGGCCGATATCACAAAAGCAGACCCCTTCGAGCAGGCTCTTGCCGAGTTCCAACGGAGGCTAAAACCGAAGCACAAACGAAGCTTTACAGCCACGACGCTGGAGAACTTGCGCCACGAGATCGGCCAGATTCAAGATAGACAAAACTCTAGTCGGCGGCTACAAAACATGGCTCGACTGAACCCCTTTTTAGAGGCGATGGAGCAGATTGGGAAGGTGATCGAAATATTTACCCAATCATCAGAGGTTGTCGCCTTCGTCTGGGTGAGCCGTCAAGGATGGTTTCCTATCTGAACCACCCGAGAATTTGTTGAAAAGCTAACACATACCTTACCTACCCAACAGGGGCCCATGAAATTCCTCCTGCTAGTGAGCTACCTGGTCCTCCGGCGTACATACACTTGAACTACATGGACAAACACTCGCTGACACCAAACTCACGTCCAGACGGCCAGCTCGTTAGCCCATGCGTTCACAGAACTCCTGGAAGTTTACCAATCCATCGGCGAAAAGCTACCCCTCCTGCTCCAGTACCAGAAGCTCTTCGAAGGGAATGCTGACATGCATAGGGTTCTTGTGCTCATGTATAGGGATATTTTGGACTTCCATACAGCGGCACTTGAATACTTCGAGAAGCCGGGTACGTGTTCGACTGTTCCCTTCTTTGGAACAACTTTCATGCCCACCTAGTGTTTGACTACAGGCTGTGTCTAGCATGACACTCTGACAAATTACCGCATAGTATGGCAGCAAATCTTCAAGGCGACCTGGAATACGTACAAGTCCTGCTTCACCAGACTTATCAGCAGTCTTGATCAGCACGCTGCCTTGGTTCGAAACCACGCGACTCTATCTGAAATCACCAGATCCAGGACAGAATGGGAGATTCAAGACGCAAAGATGCAGTCTCTGATCGACACCAACGAGTCTCGTCGCCGGCGTGACGTTCTAGGGTGGCTTAAACCAGTGTGCGTTGAGAACGAACAGAGCCATCTAGCTGCCCTCCGGCGAGAATACCCACACACCGGCTCCTGGCTTCTCGATAACGACAAGTTCAAAGCCTGGTTCAGCCATCTCTATCCCACTCTCCCGACATTGCTGTGGCTCAACGGCATACCCGGTGCAGGTACGTCCAGCCGTGTTTGGCGACATAGCGCTCAAAGTCCAACCCCCCCCCCCCCCCCCCCAGGCACGTCTGCTAACTTAAAAGCCTCGCAGGCAAAACCGTTCTCGCTTCTGTGGTTATCGAAGCGGCGGAAAATCTGGACCACGCCCCGACTGTCGTCTATTTCTACTGTAAAAGCAATGACGCCGAGCGCAACTCCTTTGCCTCCATAGGGCGCTCGATACTGTCTCAACTGTTGGCACAGGACAAGACAATGATGCTACAAGCGCATGACGAATTCCTGAACAGCTCTGAACCTATTCTCACGTCGCACGAGGGGATTCAAGAGCTACTTCATCTTTCCATTCGCAGTTGCGAGAGCGTTTACATCATTCTTGACGGCATCGACGAGTGCCCCCGAGATCAGCGAAAGACGATTGCAAGCTGGTTCAGAAAGGTTGTTGAAGACCTCCCGCCCGAGAACGGGGAGCGGGTTCGATGTCTGTTCATCAGCCAAGACGACGGCATCGCTAGGAGAGACTTTATTGGGATCACAGCCATAAAGATCAGCCCGGGTGATAATGCGGACGACATCAGCGAGTTCAGCCGGGCATGGGCGTTGAGGTCACAGCCAAAATTCGACCTGTCCGATACGAGAAGAGATAGGTTAGCCACACACGTTGCGCGAGCATCTGGTGGTAAGCAAAGAAGACACGACAATTACCTCCACGCCGAGAACGAAAAGACTGCTAATTTTTATTTTTATGTTACAGGAATGTTCCTCCTCGCGAAACTGACGTGGGACAATCTCTTCCATCAGACTAACGTGGAAGATTTTGACCAGGAACTGGAGCCTGGGAATTTCCCACTTGAGATCAACAACGCGTAAGTGCCCGTACCTACTTACTTATTCACCTACCGAAATAAAAAAAATAAAAACTGACTGGGGGTACCTATCCATCGTCACAGGTATCGACGAATCCTTGCGCGAATCGACGCGCATGCGTCCGTAGCAGAGAGGCGAGACCGCATGATGCTCCTCGGCTGGCTTGCCTGTTCTAAACGGCCGTTAAAATGGTATGAGATTCAAGTGATCAAGTCAGTCAAGCCAGAAAACCGGTCTCTGGAGTTGTGGAAACGGCGTTTCCGGGTGGACTCTAAAGACCTTTGCGGTTCTTTGGTTGAGATCAAGGACGACGGAGTCGTGGAGCTTGTCCACTCGACTGCGAGGATGTAAGTGAGCGCAACGAAAGAATCCCCGGAGCATATATATATACACTACAAGTCAGCTAAATAGGTAACTTGCAGGTTCTTGCTTGACGAGCAACTGGTTGTTCCGAAAGTTGTGGATCTGGGTTTATCGGAACGCTGCCTCGTCTACCTTGGCCTTCCCGGTTTCGATCGAAAAATTACCAAAGACAATATCCGCGACAATGCCACAGCCGGCACCTATGGCTTCCTAGATTACGCGACGCTTTACTGGTTCCGCCATCTGGAGACGGCTCTCGCTGGTGGAGGTCTCGAAAGTGAACATGGAGCTACAACTATAGCAAATATTGACGGGCCACTCGAGTTGTTTATTGATCAGCATTGGTCTTCTCCCACCAAGAAACTCGACGTCTCTGCGAGAGACACAGCTCGGCTTAGATCCCTGGCTCATCTCCCCTCTCACCAGCGACTCGAGCAAGCGGTCGTATCGAGCCGAAAGCAAGCAACATTCTATGGAGAAATGAAGCCAAGCGAGACTGCACTAGACCTGGCCGAAGTCGTTGGAGAGATACGACAGGTCCTTGAAGACTGCTGGCTATCGGCGGACGAATCTGGCAAGAAAGAACTGGGGGAGTTGCACGGAACGCAGCTCTTCAAGTGCCCGAGGTTCAGCTGCAACTACTTTACCGTGGGATTCGCCACAAAGGAGCAGCGAGAAAACCACCTGCAGAAGCATCTCCGACCGTTTCGATGCGACGTGAACGGGTGTCCGACCACCGTTTTCGGCGTCAAAACGGCGAGTGATCTCGAGCGGCATAAGAAGGCCAACCATGGTGATGACCTGGTTGACGGCGGCGCAGACGACTTTCCTCGGCCCCAGGACGTCTTGCGAAAGAGGCAATCTAGTAAACTTGAAGAGTTTCGTACACCCAGCACCGGCAAGGATGCGGCGGAAGGACCGTCCCAAACCTTACTAGATGTCGATGAAGAGATTGGTGGCCTGGACGGTCCAGCCCGCAAAAGGTACAAGTGTCATGTGTGCCCCAACAAATCGTTCACCAAGAAATTTAACCTTCAATCGCATCTGCTCACGCACTCCGAGTCCCGGGACTTCGTATGCCCGACATGCCAAAAGGACTTCATAAGGCAGAGCGATCTGAAGAGACATTCCCGGGTACACATATTGGATGCCGACTACTTTGTGTGCGGCGGCATCTTGGCCGATGGGAGCAGCTGGGGTTGTGGCATGACCTTCAGCCGGTCAGATACGCTGGCGAGCCACCATAAGTCTCAGACGGGCCAGGTTTGTCTTCAGCCGTGGCTTGAGGAGGAGCAGCAGATATAAGGTACCTGTCTCATTGTGTGATCAGATATTATTGCATACAGTATGTACCTTACCTACCTACCTCGGAAACTTAAACCATGTTGAGGCGATGACAACGTCCAATCCACTGAGCCAAATATGAATCGAAAGAAAGAAAAAACCGTATTTGAAATGAGACCGACAGATTGCGTATCTAGATTGGTATTTTCTTTATGCAACTCGTGTTTCCATCTTTCAAGTTTTTCTCTGTATTGTATTTAAATCCATTCAGTTCCTTACACAAAGGGCTTATTAAACTCAAAACTGCGCTTCAATAGCCAACTTACGCCTAAGTGATTCCTAATAAAATGAAGACATGGATAATGAGGTATATGTACATATAGTTGTCCAGACGGAAGGGGGGCGCGAACGTCCATAGGTACCTAGGTACCTGTTCATCGATCCTACTTACAGAACCCTAACTCTCTTGAAGACTGTTTCACATGTGCTCCGAGTGCTTGGGTAGACTCGTTGCAGTGCATAATCCGTCCAATCGCATAGTCGCTATGGATAGTTACATGCATGCAAGTTTTCTTGAATAAATTCTTGGCGTCGGTCCGTTGAGCTTGCCTGCACTCCTGTCCCCTTCTGCTTCCCAAAGCGACGTTGCCTCAAGTGTTTTCGCCATGAAATTCCCATCTCTTGACAACAACCTGGAATAAGACTGGCACTGGCAAAGCCAAAACTCTGGATAACATCACAAAAGATTGGCCCATCTCCACATTGACTACAAGACAAATTTTATTCTCGAACAAAAATAAAGAGGCAAGATGCCGGTAATAAGGGCGGGCTGATTGAAGTTGGAAAGCTGGCAGCCAGCAACATCATGAAGCTTTTGTCATGGCTCAGCAATCCACGATGTCTTTTGGAGACTGAGAACCCAGGACAGCGGGGTTGATGGGCTCATTGCAACCGGATTGGCTGCAGTGAAAACTCTCCCCACAGAAAAAGCGCCTAGACGTTCTCTTATTGGATCCCATCAAATCTTGTACTGGAGGTATTCCGCAAGAGGGATCTGCCCCTACTTTCCCCACTTCACGAAGGTAGCATGACGATACCAATGGGGTGTGTGAATTTCATGCAAAATTGTTAGTGCCCCAAATTTTGAACGGCAAAACACCACCACAGCACAGAATGTCGATCCCGACTGTTGAAGTTTTGTTGGAAAAGGTACATGATAGTACATACGTCCCCGCATAGCAGCCATTCGACCACTTTTCAGCGGCTTCAACATACAGTAACAACTGAAAACCGCATTTGCGGAACTGTTTGAAACGATAACGGTGCAAATTACATTCTGGGTTTTATGGATTTGCTCGAGACTTCAGGATGTTTGCTTGTGTCAAAATCTTATACCCATGTGTTAACACAGAGCGCTCTCGCCGCAGATTGACGAGCCCGACATGGGAGACGGATATCCTTTACGGGATACCCCAGCTCACTAAACTTGCCGATAGAAACACCAGGAACTGGTTTAGGCGAGAATAGCTTGCTTATGTCCGATTTACAGGAACAAGGATATGTTTTCATCTGGTGCCTCTTGGGCTTTCTCTTTCTTCAAGATATTTGTCTCTTGCTTCCTTTGAACGTCCTTGAATTCATCGGTGAGTTGCGTGCAAACTACCTTCCATCTTCGGCAGGCCGAGTGGGGTCGTTGGGGGCCGATTCCTTCCCATCAGACAGAACGCACCCATTCTTCTTGCAAGACGGGAAGCAAGAAGCCTAATTGGACCATACTTTTTCTCAAGTGGGATCACTGATGCGGATACGTCCGTTTATTTCCGGGCAGCAGGGTGCGGCCGCGCAATTCAGAGTCCCGATGAGACTCTGCCTCTCCCCCGAGAATCAGTACGGAGTCGACGGACCTGAGTCAGCACCGTGCTCTCTCAGACAGGGTACGTAGCCGAACTTTTCATCTTCCCTCGGGCGGATGAGCGGAGCTGGTTGTCGAGGTCGGGAGGATTCCCCACCGAAAAAACCGAGTTTGGACCGTAGAACCCGGTCAGTCGGTGGATGTTAATATCGATTCGCTGCACGAGAGGCGATTTCTCCTTTTTTTTTCTCTCCTCCTCGCTTCGTCGCTTCGCCGAGTGCATCTCGTGGATAAGTTTTTTGTCTTGGGTGGACGGAACGGAGCTAATGCCCGGGCCCGGGACGCCGCGTACTTTATTTCAGTGGTCTTATACCCGGAATGCGTACAAAATAATCACACCAGGCAAAGTTGGAACGACCACTAAACATCACCCCGCCGAGGAAAACATGGATAAACACATCAATTGGGTTTCAATGGACAGCCAAAGGTAACTAATGGCGATAGTCTTTCAATTGATGCTTTTCATGGAAACAACGGATAAGTCTTTATCAGCTGATGCCAATACTTGGAGACACAATTGCTGGTGACAAAAGTGGGGGGTGGGGTTCCTTCTCCTTGTCATTCTCCGTGCCTGCCGGGAGGCTCCCGCCGGCATTCCCTTGTCTTGGCTATGATGTATTCGCGCAAGTCCCCATTATCCCCCATCTCCAAAACCTGGTCAACGGTTCCGTCAACCCACCCGTCAGAATCCATACAAAACCCAGCATCGTCCTCCGCACCACGTGGTACGCAGAATGGAATTCTCTTCTCTCATCTGGGCACATTATCCCAATTCTTTTCCCTCCCGCCATTTCGCTTGACCTCCTTTCTTGTGCATTTTTCTTGTTTTCCGGACTGAAGTCTTGCGCGTTGTTGTGCCGTGTCGTTGTCGGTTGGTTTCCGTTTTTGCCATACACAAAGGGCGATTCTTGCGTCTCTTTCAGCCATTGGACAATCCTCGAGCTCGACGACTTCTGGACCAGTCAATATGGCTTCCCCCGTCGCCTCTGCCGCCCTCAAGGCGCGCGTCCACCGGCCTTCGATGCTCAAGAAGCTCTGCCAGCCCCAGGACCTCCTTCACCACTTTCCCAATGGCGCTTACCTCGGATGGTCTGGCTTCACGGGCGTCGGATACCCCAAGTTTGTGACCCCCGTCATCATATGGGAATGGAAGCGATATCAGGGGGGCTGACATGTTGACCGCAGGAAAATTCCCACCTTCTTGGCCGACCACGTCGAGCAAAACAACCTCCAAGGAAAGCTCAAGTACAGCCTCTTCGTAGGAGCCTCCTCGGGAGCCGAGACCGAGAACCGATGGGCGGGACTGGACATGATCGAGCGCCGGAGTCCTCACCAAGTCGGCAAGTCCATCTCCAAGGGCATCAACGAGGGCCGCATCCAGTTCTTCGACAAGCACTTGTCCATGTTCCCGGTCGACCTCGTCTACGTACGAACGCCTCCTATAATAAAACACGTGTTAGGATGGGATATTGACGTGGAGAAATAATAGGGATTCTACACAAAGGACAAGCCCAACAACAAGCTTGACGTCGTGGTGGTCGAAGCCACCGAGATCAAGGAGGACGGCAGCATCGTCCCCGGAGCCTCGGTTGGCGCCACCCCCGAGCTGATCCAGATGGCCGACAAGGTAGGCGATATTTTCACGATGGGCAATGGACCGACTGGACTGACCGTTTGGAACAGATCATCATCGAGGTCAACACTTCGCTGCCCAACTTCGATGGCCTCCATGACATCACCATGACCGATCTGCCTCCCAAGCGCAAGCCTTACCTCATCATGGGCGTGGAAGACCGCATTGGAACCACATCGATCCCCATCGACCCCGAGAAGGTGGTTGGCATTGTCGAGTCGGACTACCAGGACCAGACATCCCCCAACACGGAACCCGATGAGGGCTCTGCGCAGATTGCCAACCACCTGATCGAGTTCTTTGAGCACGAGGTCAAGCACGGCCGTTTGCCTCCCAGCCTCCTGCCCCTGCAGTCGGGCATTGGAAACATCGCCAACGCCGTGATTGGTGGTCTCGACAACTCCAACTTCCGCAACCTGAAGGTCTGGACCGAGGTCATCCAAGATACCTTCCTCGACTTGTTCGACTCTGGCCGCCTCGACTTCGCCACCGCGACCTCGATCCGCTTCTCTCCCACTGGCTTCAAGCGCTTCTATGACAACTGGGAGGATTATTACGGAAAGCTGCTCCTCCGCTCTCAGCAGGTGAGCAACTCGCCCGAGATCATCCGTCGTCTCGGCGTCATCGGCATGAACACCCCTGTCGAGGTGGACATCTATGCCCACGCCAACTCGACGTGCGTGATGGGCAGCCGTATGCTCAACGGACTCGGTGGCTCGGCCGACTTTTTGCGCAACGCCAAGTACAGCATCATGCACACTCCTTCCACCAGACCCAGCAAGACGGATCCCCACGGTGTCAGCTGCATCGTGCCCATGTGCACCCACATTGACCAGACGGAGCACGACTTGGATGTCATCGTAACCGAGCAGGGTCTGGCCGATGTTAGAGGCTTGAGCCCCAGAGAGAGGGCCCGCGTCATCATCAAGAAGTGCGCTCACCCCGTGTACCAGCCCATCCTCTCGGCATACTTTGAGAAGGCCGAGTTCGAGTGCCTCCGCAAGGGCATGGGCCACGAGCCCCACCTCCTCTTCAACTCGTTTGATCTCCACAAGGCGCTGCAGGAGGAGGGCAGCATGCAGAAGGTCAAGCTCTGGTAAACCGGGCTTCTACGATAGGGTCTAGTCTAGATGGAGTGGTTGTTTTGGGCATGTGAAGTGGAAAGATACCCAGTGGGTGATTACATTTGCTGCATTTTTGAGCGGGGAAAACTCTGGCATAGTTCATTCAGTCCGTGGCAGCTGTGGCTTTTGGTAAATATCTCTCATGTACAAGGAAAAGGCGAGCGGAATGGTTATTTAGTTATGGCGGCTTGGTTCAACAGGCGTTTCTCCAGACCAATTGAGTCTAAATTCTGGTACCTCTTATCACATGACATGTTGATGGTGGTGTTTCTCTGTTCCCGGTCATCATGTGATGGGTGATTGCCTTTCGGATGGCTATCTTGACGGATACCGGCTCTCGGCGGAAGGCACACGGATGGGTTGCGAGAAATCACGCAATGCCGAGATGGACAAGGTGGCTGAAGCCAATAACCTGTTGAAAGATGAGGTACCGTACTCGAACGCTGAACGTCTTTCCGGCGAACGGTATCGCTGGGACGGGTTACAATGGCCATGTCTTGCTGGCGTGAACCGTTGCTTTGCACGTTCAAGTCCCCAACTAAGAGCAATTGCTAACGGTGCATCTATCCCAGGTACTAGTTCTAGTAAGGTACATTTGGAAGATATTGTCTTTTTCCAAATTTGTCTCGCTGTCTCGGTAAGAACAAATTCCAGAACGCCATGGTACCCATAGTAAGTCTGCTCGGCTATGCATGGTGATAGTTCAAGATAACCTAAAAACCATTATGGATACGCCCGAACTGGCTTTTCCCAGGCTTGCCAGCTTGTCCGCTTACCGAAAACCTGGTTTCCCAGCGAGTTTAAAGACCGGGCAGCCCGGGTCTCTCTCTCTCTCCTTTCTTCCTCGTCTCACTCTTCCCTTCTTCCTCCTTGAGTAGGAATACGAGTTCCCAAGTCAACTTCGCCAACTCGCCAACCTCGTCCAGGCCTGCTTCCCCAACGGGCAGAGGACAACCATGGCGCCGCCCGACCTTGCTGCGTCCCCGACGCGTGAGTCGTTCTGCGCCGTCGACCTGGAAAAGGAGGAAGCTGCCCTCGCCGCGGCCACCACCACGGCGAACAACAAGAAGAGGAGAGGCATCTGCAGAAAGTGCTTCGTGATCCCGGCGCTGGTGCTCTTCTATGTTGCCAGCATCGTTGCCTTCTCGGCCGGCTTCTATCGCCTCGGCTGGGTGAGCGGGGATGCCACCGGCTACCAAGATGGCGTCCAGGCAATGGAGGCTGGTGTGGACTACCTCATGAACCATATCTATGCCAAGGGCCTGGAGCAGGGCCGCCGGGAGAGTTCAGATTTGTTACAGTCATATTTGTCTACTGTATACACCACAAGCGACTTTGACGATCATTACATGGCCATCTCGGCGGACTTTGACTATGCTGCGGGAATGGAGCAGGGCCTGGAGCAGTGTCGCCGGGGAGACCAAGTCAGTCCTCGGGACGACCCCCAGTCGCCCGAAAATAAGGACTGGGTGTTCAAAGGCGCGTACATGCGCGTGGCAGCCGACGGCAAAACCGTCCATTACAACAAAAGCGGGTGGGACGACGTGTGGACAGACGACGGGGGACTTCACTATTTCTACAACCCTGACGTCTGGACATTGACTGATCACCAGGACGAGGTGTCAGACTACGTCTGGTCAGTGATTGATCACCAGAACGAGCTGACAGACTACGAGGACGAGCTGGCAGACGATGACGCTTTGCCTCCTCGTCTAGCCAAGCGCATTATTGATATTCCCGGCAAGATGGTTGCAACTCGGCCTGAAGATCAGCCGCCAGGAGCTCCTGATCCCGAGGAACACCTCAGGAAACTCGAGGCATCCAAATGGGAGTGGGTCAAACGGATATTCAGAAAGGGCAAGAGAATCATCAAAAATTGGTATCACGCCATCGAAGAAAAATGGAAAGATACCAACTTTTACAAGTACAAACTCCACGCCCATCCTCGCCCGCCCCCCATCAAAATCAAGTTCGAGAACCACACTCAAATGGGCGACCACATGCACGGGGCCGGGAGATACGGAAATCGGCTTTATGAGGGTGGTCTGAAAAAACGCACCACCATCCCCGTCCCGATTCCCGCCCCAGCACCCACCAACGGCCCCTACGCAAACAATGGCAACCCCAACAACTACGCCGGCAACGGAGACCGCTACATCACCAAGGGCATCCCGCGCCTCTCCAAGGTAGACCACAACTGGGCCAACAGCCAATTCGAGACACCCAAGGGCCCATTCGCAAAGGACATCCAGCCCACTGGCGGCACTGGTCTTCGCCTGCCCGATCCGTACAAGCACAACAACAACAACCACGGCCCAGCCCCAGTCCAGGACGCCCCTCGGGGTGAGGATCTCAACTGGCATCTTCCCCAGACGACCAAGGCAAGCGAGTTCACCGTTACCTATTACATCCCGACCACGTACCCCGATGGACAGGTTGCCACGCATACTGTTGTTCGGGTTGGACCGCTGCTTGAGCCGCTTGCTAAGCCTACGCCTGCTCCTGTCCCTGCTACGCCGTCGCCAACTTCCGCTGCATCTGGGTCAGACCATACTACGACCTTGACAATGGGCACCGATGTTTTCACCATCACCCTCCCCGGTGGTTTGAAGGCCACGCCTTGGCCGTTTTTACCGTCGCCTTCCCCTTCGAGCATTCCCTCTGTTGTGCCTGCTGTGCCTGATGCTGAGGATGCCCAAGAGACTCAGGTGGTTGAATTTGTCGAGGAGGTCGAGATTGTGCAGGTTACCGAGGTTACGGAGGTGACTGCTATCCCTACTCCGGCTACTACCGAGGCTCCTCAAGCATCTGGGGCTCCTGAAGAATACCAAGAGGTCGATGTTGACTTGTATGTCGTCGAGGATGAGAATGGCGAGTTTGTGATTTCCACATCCATTGTTCGCCATCTTACTGTCACTGAGCCCATTCCCCAGGCATCTGAGGTTGCTGAAGAGTTCGCGGACCATGTCGTCCTTCACGTTTCGGATCAGAATGGAATACCGCTGGTGACAGCTACTGGGGTTGGACATGTGATTTCCACATCCACTGTTGGCTATCCTACTGTCACTGAGCAGCCCATTCCCCAGCAGTCTCAGGTTGTCGAGCACGTTCTGGATGTCGCCAAGATTGCGGTGGTCGACCAACACGGGATTGCCCACTCGCTTGTCTACACGGCGCCTGGGGGCAAGTTGGTGACAGTTACTAGAACAACTGTCATTGTGACTTCCACTACTGAGACCCCCCATGCGTCTCAAGCCGTCGAGGTCGAGTTTGAGTTTGACGAGGTCACCAAGGTCAAGGTGGCGGATGCCACTTCCACTGAGGCTGCCCAAGCGTCTCAAGTCGTTGAGGTCGAGTTTGACAACGTCAGCAAGGTCAAGGTGGAGGATGCCGCTTCTACTGGGACTCCCCAAGCGTCTCAAGTCGTCGAGGCCGAGTTTGACGAGGTCACCAAGGTCAAGGTGGCGGATGCCACTTCCACTGAGACTCCAGAGCAATCTCAGGTCGTCGAGGCCGAGTTTGACAATGTCAGCAAGGTCACGGTCATCGATGCTGTCCCTACTTGGGCGTCTGGTTACCCCGGCGACAGCTCAAAGTAGCAATTAACTCGTCGGGACATGCCCCAGGACGAGGACGAGGACGAGGACGAGGACGAGGACAAGGACAAGGACAAGGACAAGGACAGTGATTGGGCTTCGGTTGATCCGGTGAAGTTCGGCTTCATTATTGTCATCGGATCTTTGCTTGCCTGTTGGTGTTTGATGGTTCTTACTGCTCTCTGTGTGCATTGTCTTTGTTGAGCAGAACGGTTCTTGGAGAATGTATGGGCCGGGAGAACAAAAATGGAGTTGGGTACATGTATGAAAAGGTGTGAGGCGTGGTTTGGTGGCTTTGGAATTTCAAGTTTTGCAAGAAAAAGAGAAGAAAAACAAAAAAAGGCAAGAGTTCGAAGCAAGCAAGTCACCCATCTCCCAGCATTCTTTCTTTCTTTCTTGTTCTTTCTATTCAGATGATCCATCAGAGTCAAAGAATCAGCGGACCAATAGACACTGCGAGAGGTAATGTACTATACCTAGAGGTGAAAAGGTCTCTAGTCACTGATCCACTGAGTCCTTTGTCACGAACGTTGAGTTTCTTTCTTTCTTTCTGCAAACCATGGAATTTTGAAGGACTAGTCGGGTTTTGTTTCAGCGCTTATCATCGGGGGTGAAAAGGTCTGTCCGGGTCTGTAATAGAGGAGACTTGTTTATCTCTTGTCTTATATGGGTTTGGATTGGGGATGAATGGCGGACGTGAAGGAGGGGGGTGTTTGGAATATGACTTGGCGAACGGGGATTTCTTTGAATGTATGTATGGTTTTTATTGATTTGAAGCGATTGTGGGACATTGAGGGATGAGAAGCTGCATTACTTTGCGGTGTGGCTTATGGTACAGTCTTATCTCTTGATTCTCCCCTAATAAAAATGGATTTAACTTGCTTTTACTCCAGTTTTAAGTGGTTTAAATGGTGATTAGAGCGAGTAGAGACGTGACTTGAAAAGGGGCACCTGGAAAGTGATAACCCTGTATTCTCATCATCTTTAACTTGGGCTATGGGCCATTACTCTCTTTCTCTTCTTTTCTTGAATTTCTTCACTGCTTATTTATATCATGTCATAGACATGGACAATCTCGGATTGGTGACTGTAATACGGCTCTAAATCACACGTCTACCAGCACTTCTGGTTGTAATGATACTCTTACAAATGCAACAACTACGTCTTAGGCTCTCACGCCGCAATTAATTAATTATTATAGCAACAATCCTCCTATTGATTTTGTAACCACCAAGCAAGTTGTAAGCCGCTTCTGGATGCTCTTCTTGTCCCTTGTAGCGAGAGCATCCGTATGGAGCTGTGAGCCACCTTGGCCTCCTCCTTCTCTGCGGAGATCGTAGGGTCGACAACCTCGTCTGTTTCTTCCCACTTGATTTCCGCGTCATCGTCCGCGAGTAACGACATCGTTGTTCATACGGCCCGATTGCCTTCGGATCGAGTAGAATGAGATGTTTTCACCGTACCCGACCTTGCGGCCACGAATGAGCAGGTATTCCGAAAGGGCTCTGGAGGAAAGAGGCTCCTCGGTCGTGCCCGTACCCTTTTCCTTCCCACGTAGGAGGATAGGGTCCAATCGATGTGCCTCCTTGACACTTGGCCACCGTTCATCGTCGTCAGGGAGTGGGCCGGTCGGCAGATTCCCATAGGATCGGGCAGAGTTGTCCATTTTGATCGACATTAACGGCCTTTACGGCCAGCTCATAATATAACACGATTCCAAAAGATCATTAAGGAAATAACTGTACAGCTACAATCATACGCATCCGGGAAAAATGAAATGATCTACCAGTCTCAGTGCTCAGACCATTTTCTCATTCGGTGGGTGTGTTCGGGGACCCATGCATTTTACCAAGTCATTCCACCATACAACATACGTGACAAAGTACCTCAAGGCTCAAGTCAATCAGTGTTCAGCCGGATTCAATGGCTGCCTCTGATTAGCCGCAGGCCAATTAGCTAGGGGGGGTAGATTGACCCCGGCTGGGTACATACAACACTGGGCTGAGGTCTGAGACTAATGATCTACTAGGAGCTTGAGCCGAACACATTCTATGGGCATAAAGGAGGACTGTCTCGACACGCACTACATCGCATAGCATGGAGGGAATAAGACAATCCAACCCTAGAGAAGTTTGTAAGATCGGTACAAAACCCACATATGTAGACTCTGTCTTCAAACATCTATTTTAGTGTTTGTAAATATGTGATGATCTAGCCTATCTAATTACCACTGAACCAAGCGCACCATTCGGTGATGCGTGTCATCTTTTGGCCGTGTAGTTCAGGGGTTAGGATTATCAGTTTGTGCCCTACAACAAACTGTGCGTGAAGGTGTATGATGGTATGAACTCACCACGCAAACCTGCTCTTTTTGTGATATCCCTTTACTCCTCTAGCTAAAAAAGTGGCAGCAAGTCGGCGGCTCGATGAACTGCAGCATCACCCAACCAAGCCTCGTTTAAACAATGACTTCCGTCAGCATCTCACTTCTAATCTTGTGCGGCTGTTACTGTTTCTATTAGGCTCTAGAGACTACTACATACCCCTTGGGTCTACAGCTAAGCTGCGAAAACCTTGTCTAGATCCTTCCCAGTACACATGCCATCCTGCTGCAGTGCGTGATGGATGGCAGGATAGTCAGCCGCTAGCCCAAATAGTGATACCACCCTAAGCTGGCTATCTATTCCCCATCTGCCAGCCGCTTGGCCGTCTTAACGACCTACTCGTCAAGAGCGCAAATCGCCGCTACTGACAGACACGTGCCTCGTTAGACCTCTTGGAATCACCGCCCTTGATGATGTTGACCGACCCGGTAATCAACTGCGACAGCGTATCGTAGTTGAACTTTAGAGTGTCGAGTGTTTTCTCGGTGCGTGCTCTGTTCCGGCCATAGTAGTCCCTGATGTCGCTGTCTCCCTCATACTCGCCAATTCGATAAAGCATCTCGCTTATCAAAGAATCATATTGGCTCAGAGCCTGCTTCTCAGACTCAATAGTTTTGTCAGATGCGGCCTTGATTGAGTCCATGGCTTCCTTGACGTGGTGCAGGATCCAGTTGCTCGGAATGCCCCCACGGATATAACAGTCTGGCACCGGAGCAACTAAGTCATGTGTTCCGTAAACTTGCTTAGTCTTGATCCATGCGGCGGAATGAAGCTTGTTAAATATCTCGTGTTTCCGGAACAGCCGCGACGGGATTTGTTTCGTTTTATCAGCCAGCAACACAAGGAATCCGCGGAAGTAGGAGTCCGGAATTTTGAGGCCCCTGTGGTCGGAGTTGGCAAGCATGACGATAAGTTCAGGATCCAGTTTTGGAAACGCTGCATCAGGCCAGACAATCTACATTAGGGGGCGAGATCGGTCAGAACGAAGCGCATGATAGACTGATGGGCACACGAGTATTTATTCAAACTTGCCTTGCATGCCTCCACCGCTGCTTCTGCCTCCTCGAGGGTATATGTTCCCTCGTGGCCTGCGAAGATGTCCCGGACCAGCCTTACAGCCTTTGTCATCGTGGGTTCGGGTCGGGCGGGCTTGTCCGAATTCATGGTTGCGTCAATGAGTGGTAAGAATTGCTTATCGTCTTCCTTCCAGTTGAAAAGCCCGATGGCCGCTGTCAAACATGCTATTTTGGCAGGCCCGTCGTCGTCCATCTTGGTTGGGTTTGACGATAACCGAGGGCGATGATCTGGTGCGAAGGGTAAAGTTTTCGTGTTTGGGAGAAGAGTTAAGAGGTGTTGGAAGATTTTATACCCCTGCCCCGCCTTTCATTTTTCCGTCTGGCCAGTGCTCATCCAAGTTGAGATAAAAAAGCGGTGACGGTCAAAGATTTCGAGAACTTGAAAGAAGGTTCACGTGCCCATCTGGGCCAACTTAGCCACAGCCTGATGCACCACAGCCACAAAAGCAGTAAGGTACTGACATGACGAACAGATCTCCCTTCCGTCGCTTCTTGCTACCGGGTGGCATGACACACGCGGTACAAATCAACAATGATGATGTCATCGTGCCCGAGGCAGCAGACCCTCGACCTGCTCGCAATCACGGACAGGAATCACTTTTAATAAGAGTGCGGAAAATTCAAAAGCAGAAGATAAAGTGTAGCTCGTCTTCAAGAGCCTGTGATAAGCCCGAACGGCAACCTTGTAGATAAAGAATGCTGGCTTCTAGTATGTATTATTCTCTAGAACTAAGGCTGAGCGTCAGCCTCATGCTGGACAGACTTTAGCCTAGATATTATCTGACTCATTTTCAGTTCTGTTTCAGATTAGCATGGAAGACTGCAAAACTCTCTAAGTCGACTTGAAATTTTACTTGTTAGAGGGGTAGACCCGCAAGATCAATGAGGCCGTCAGATGGAAGACGGCAATGTCATTATTGTCATATAACGCTAGACGCCCCATTCAGTCCACGATATCGATATCTTCAACCACAACTTCTCATCTCAACTTGGGTGAGCTCTGGCTGCGCGAAAACAGGTTAGGGCAAGGTCACAAGGGCTTTTTCACGAGGGGTACAAAACCCTCCACCTTTCCTAAACTATTCCAAAACTCTTCCACCACTTTTTTTCTCCAGGCACATTCCATTTTGCAAGACACAGCACATCAGGCCCGTGTATTTTCATCAATCAATTCCTTCTCTCGGCTTCTCGGTCATCCTCGGTGTCCCCGACAAGTTCACCAGTTAACCTTTCCCCCTTTTTCAATCAATCATCATCATCATGACCAAGTAAAATGCCTGCACTGCCCCCGGCCAAGGTAGCCTGTCTGAAGGCGGCGGTCAGGCTGTCCAAGGAGACAAACGACCAGCAGTTTCTGCGGCTCGGCACAGAAATCTCGGACCGGCCGTTGGTCCTCGCCCATGGACGCCCCGCCAAAGAGGACATGAAACTGGTGATGAAGATCGTGCGGAACATCTTCGGAGCCCCCAGTTGCTTTTTCTTGAGCGATGCCAAAAAGGCTGTCGAGGCATGCAAGGTATGTTTTTTGTTTTGTTTCATTCACTTGTCCATTCCTCCTGCTAACCACTGCTTTCTCATCGCACAGACAATCTGAAGTGACAGCGCGTTCCCCGAATTGGACCCCGATGTCCTTTACATGCTCGCCAAATCCAAGAGCTATACGAAGTACTCCATCCCCGATTCGCACTACCGCTCCTTCCTGGTGTTTCTGTCTTCGCTGGCGAAGAGCACCAGTGACCTGAAACAAGAAATGTCTGCGGATGAATCGGGCTTCGCCTTTGACGAGTACAAGTTTGCCGAGATGATTGAGATCGCGTTTGACCAGGCCGAGCAGGTTCTTGGAAAACATGATCCCGATGGAGCCGAAGATGATTACATGTACGGTGGCATTACGAGCAACAGGGTCCTGCGCTATGTCAAGGAGGTCATGGGGTCCATCGCGGTTGAGTCTAACAAGGTCATCGAGGCCGGGAAGGAGGAACTGGAGCAATTCGACATCTTGACAACCGAGCTGCTCCCCTGTGATGATTCGCCCGAGCTCGTCGCGGTTGAACAGGTCCGCGAGATGCACCTCTCGCAAACACACGACATGCTTGAGACGCTGAAGACGAATTTCGAGAACATTGGCGCAGTTTCTTGATGGGGCCATCACGATTATCAGAGGCCGTGATGATGTGGACGATTGGAAGGAATCTCAGTCTTCGGGAACCTACTCATGTGGCAATGATAGCGACAGATCATAGGATTAGATAGCTGGATTGATTAGCTGGCACAAGTTGCCCGGCTGGAACGGGAGAGGATTATGCTATGATAGATAGCTCACCAATATACATTATGAGAAGGTATCAAGCTTGATATATTTCTGAACGCCATTGGAACTCCGGACAGCTCTAAGCCGATGTATACTTGTCTACTATATTCTCAATAGCTACTTAACAAGCAGAGCACATTCAAGACAAGTACTAATAAGTGCAAGATGTTTACCACGATAATCATTGAAAACACTTGAATAACCAATGCCAGAATAAGGGCCGTGTCTAACCTGCTATTGAGAATGACATCAAATCCATCAAAACAGGCTGCGTGACTTCTCAGCGTCCAGCCTTGTAGGGAAAACCCAGTCCTGTGAAGTTATGGTAAGCCTTCATTGGGCTTATCACGATCCACAAATGCCGCTTCAAGTCCAGCGGAACAGAGATTTGTAAAAGTCACTCGGATGTATCGCTGTGTAATTTGATTCGCCAGCCTCATGTGCTGAGAACATGAAGGTACCTCAGCCCAATACATCAGTCTCAGATGTTCACCCACGACATCGTCCCCGCTAAAACCACCGTATGCATGGCTAAAACCACCGTCTTGGCCTTCGATCCAGTATCCTAATGTCAATACTATGGAATAAATGCCTTGACTGGCTCGAACAAATGCCTAGATTGAAGGCCAGACGGTGGTTTTAGCGGCGGCGCACGACATGAACTCGCCGTTTCGGTCGAGCCCGCAGACCATAAGCACACTAAAAACCAATAACCGCAGTACTGACAAGTCGAATACATCTATGCCATGCAACTCCTCATGGTAAACACCCTACACATCAAAGATCTGCCCAATGCATCGGACGCCGTCGACCAACTCGTAACCACAGATAACAATGCAGCTTACATTTTCGAACTCGTCAAGGACTGCAAAAAGCCCGTAAAATGAATCCGTGCTGCCAGTCCGTTGTCGATGAAGACAGCTACTTCCAAATTCACTTTGCCGGCTCCAAGTGCTCCACCTCCATAAATACCAGTTTCAGGGCTCTCTGGTGAGGTGACGGGGGTGTTATCCATGCAAAAGATTGGATGAATGAAAAGACGACCATGTCATGTGATCCTGCTTTCCGTCCTCGAAATCTTCGACCACCACTTTTCATCTGAACTCGAGTGAGCACTACAGTAGCCAGAGGCATGAAGGCGGGGGTATTGAAATCTCTTCACCCCTCTGAACTCTTCTTCCAACCACCAAACCTTTACAACTTCTAGCACGGCGGCGAGACCTTCTTCATTCAAGGAGAACCTGTCTACTCGAGCATCACCCAATTCTTCCCACCTCCACACTCAATCATCGCATTCGGTCATTGTCCAAGCCGCAGAATCCAACGAAGATGGACGGTCTTTCGCCTGCCAAAGTAGCCTGCCTGAAGGCCGCTGTCACTCTCTACAGCCACACCAAGGATGATCAATTCCTGCGACTCGGTAAAGAAATTTCAGGTCGTGATTTGGCTTTCCGTTATGGAAAGCTAGCTCCTGAAGAGGTTCCAAAGGCTATAAAGGTGGTTAGGAGTCTTTTCAGACACAATACGACGTTTTCTCGGGCGAACGCGAACGCAGCGGTGAAGGCATGCGATGTATGTCTTGTCCAAAGTTGATGCATCGATGAATCTATCGTCCCTCCCATTCTTACTTACGCCTCTCTAGACTGTGTGGGGGAGTGGACAGCTCCCCGAATGGAATTATCATACCCTGTAGAATACATGCTTGGGACGTCTAAGAGCGACTTCAAGACCAACATTCCCGCATCGTTCTACTGCCACTTCCTTGTTTCCTTGGGAAAAGAGGTGAAGAACGCCTTGGGACTGAAACTCAGAGATGGGGAGCTTGGCTGCACTTTCGATAATGCCACGTTCGATCAGGTTATCGAGCGTGCATTTAACCATGCCCTTTAAATTTACAGTGTCCATGACAACGCAGACCATGTCATGGATGATGTTTTGGGGGGGGGGGACGATTACATCCGGGGGGCATCTTTAGTGATCGTATCTTGTCCCATATCAAGGACGCCATGGACAGCATCAAGACCGAATCCGAGAGAAAAATCGAGTCTGAGAAACAGGCACTAGGTCACTTCGAGTCTCTGGCACACGAGTTGGCAGGCCAGAGCGGTCATACAGGGCCCAACGTGTTGACACAGATTTGTGAGATGTACACATCTCGCACCCGCGAAACCCTTGAGACACTGAAGTCGAATTATGAGGCCTTGTCCCAACTTTTTGACGGATCGATCAACATCATCAAAGGCCCCGATTCCAAGGATTGAGGCGAGATGGATTAGAGGTCTTTGGAGGACGACCGTGAGGCAGGTGGATGGAGGAAGGCATTCTTAGCTAGCTTGGGATGATATCACCGTTCGGACTGGCAGAGCAGCACATCATCCTACCGTTCATGGCGCATTGCATTAGCATGACTTTATACTGGAAGGTTCTAGCTGTGGTTTCCGCACCACAGCTGTAGACTCTAGAGGGGTAGATAGCGTCTAGAACCGAATAAGTCATGCGTCTAGCATTGAATTTCATTGCCCGTCCCTAGCTGTGATTGCCGAGGGCACATATCAAGCGACTGCGTGAGAGTCTGAACCAATGCCAGTGGAGGGCGGCCGCGTGGTGACACGAACACATGACTCAGAAGGGCCTTGATGAAGAGGCACCAGCCGCACCACTCTTTCAAGGGCCTGGACTATTCGTGACGGAAACGGCAGGGTTTACTTTTGAGGTGTATTTTTCTGAACTAGAATGGATGCCCTGACTGGTCCATCAAACAAAATATGAAAGTATCTGCCTCTTTATTACTTAAGCCTCAACCAAAAAAAGGAAATCTCACTTCAACCAAACCCAAACCCACTCCCCCAAGAATCTCATATTCCCCTTCGTCCAAAACACATCCCTATCAGGCATCTCAAACCGTCCCTTCCTAACAGGATCCGTAACCTGCACAAAGCGTAAATCATTCGACCTCTCCATTCCCCACCAAGGCCCGATATCACTATTCCCAGCGCCCCTGCTCCTCCGAAGTATATGCTTCCTCACTTTATAAACAATTATAAAGACAAAAAACACAGGAATCGTCACATACGCGGCCATGAATCGTGATATATCCACCGGATGTTGGAGTAACGACGGCACGCCGTTGAATAGTAGGACGATGATACAGCCTGCAGAGCCAAAGGCAGATTTGAGCCATTGGCCGTGGGATTTGTAGGGGTAGGTTGGGCTGTCGCGGTCGTAGAGGGATGCTTGGTCTGTTGAGGGGGCTGCTTCTCTGGTGGAGTTGAGGCTGTTTGGCAGGGATTGTTAGTTACAAGTTACAAGGAGAATCAAAGAAGGCACTGGGCGGTTGGGATGGATTGAAAGGAAGCCATGAAAAGGTAAACATGCGTCCTGCAAAAGCACAAATATGTCGCTGCAATGGTGACGTAGACTACCAGCCAGAAGATTGTGCAGTAGGTTTTTAGTTCGTAGAGTCTCTGAATCATCAATCATGGTTAGCTCCGTGTCGGAGATGATGCTAAGAGGGAAGCACAGTGTGTTGACAAGAGAACAAAAAAAAGACATACCTGCCCAACCGACCCAGTCCGACCCATATACCCCAGCAACCAGCCCAGCGAAGAAACCAAAACAGCCCTCACAGGAACACCCCTGCGACACTGTCTCAGCCGCTTCGTGATAAACTCTGGTCCGGTCTGTCGTCTGAGCGCCAGGGTATGCAAGATCCTCGACGAGACATAGATGTTATTCGCCGCACATGTAAATGCCGAGAAGAGGTAAAATGCATTGAGGAAATGAGCGAGCTGGGGCAACCCAGCTTCCACCACTGCAATGACAAATATCGACTTGGCGCCCACAGATGGAGCATGCCCGTTGAGAAAAGGATTCGTTGAAGGCACTACAAAGGAGCCGGTTATGACGGCAAGGGTGTAAAGCAGCACAATACGGAGGTTGATTTTGCGAGTGGCCATTTTGTAGTTCTCTGTGTTGTCCAAAAGGATGCGACTCTCGGCGGCGGCGGCGGCAAAGACGTCTAGGCCTACGTAGGAGAAGAAGATGTCGACAAACGTTGTCCTGGGATGTCAGGTCAGTGGGGATCGGACAGCTTAGGATAGGATGGATGTTTGCTCACCAGACACCGAGGAACTGGCCCGTGGAGCCGGTTATGATTTCGCTGTTCGTGGCCAGCGTAGTCTCTGACCGTGTAGGCATGGCTTAGAAAGCCCCATGGTACGTTCCAGTCTGCAAGAAGTAATGGACTTGTTAGCCCTTTGCAGCGGGGGTCTCTCGAGATGAAGCAAGAGACTGACATTTTGTTCCCAGTGTTTCGTCGTAATAGGCATTGCCCCTTGCTAGAAAGGCATTATTTTCTAGGTCAGCATGCATATATAGTTCAAAGGCATCAAGGACTGGATTCACTCACGCTTGACTACATCCAGAACAAACATCAAGACAATGAGAAACGAAATGAAGATGATTTTGAGACAGCCAAAGAGGTACTCCATCTCGCCATACCACTGTAAACTTTATCGGTTACTAATCCGTCAAATCTTCATATAGTTTCTGGATTGATGAAAAGGGGAACTCACCCGCACAGGCATCAGATTCAGACCAACAGCGACGAGGAAGAAAGCAGACACTCACACGGCGTTGTCAATCTTGAGGCCATATTCCCAAGCCAATCGCGTAGTCCCGTCGTCGTAGAGGAACTTGATCGTGCTGGCCACTGCCACCATTTGGCCGCCCGCCATGACGAAGAACTGAAGCTGAACCTGTGAACACGGATCACCTGAATATCAGAGCCATCTTTGTTCATCAGAATATCGAAAGCATAGACCTACCAATATATCCATCCTATCGCAAACCCAACACCGCGATCAAGGAATCGTCGTGGGAATTCCATCATCGGCGCGTTGACGGGTAATAAAGCTGTCATTTCTCCCAGCCCGGACATGACCGAGGTGATGATTATTCCAATCAGAATGTACCCAAGAACAGCGCCGCCCGGGCCGGCGGCTGCGATGGAGGTTCCGCATCCGAGAAAGAGGCCTGTCACAACCAACCAAATCAGCTCATTGGTTTCCGATTCCAATAATAAATTGTGAGGGAACGAGGCGCATACCATTCCCGACGGTGCTGTTTGTTTAGCAGTTTGTTAGCAATGTTCTTTCTTCTCGGTGGTGAATCCAAGATGACAAGGCGGCAAGTCAGCAAGTAGGGATGAACGTACTCAGTGATAGCTATCATCTATAAAAGACAAAGTTAGGGTCATGCCAAGAAAAACATGGGATATGCAGATACTCACATTAATGTGTCTCTCATCCAAGTCCCGCCTTACATGGCTTTCCAAGCGCGAGTGTCAGTACCCGCAGCTCTGGTGGTCCACGGGGATAGGTGCATCAGCAGACATACCACAGACTCTCCCCATAGAGTGTCCGCCTATCCAGATCGTGGATCCCGTCATCGCTAGTGACGGGCGGTAGATTACCCGGGTCCAAGAAATGGGGGTTGAAAACCTCCGGATCGTCGTAATGGGACTTGAAGACCTCTGGGTCGTCGTCGTAGTGCATGGTTTGGGCGACATGGAGTGATTGTAACTTGAACTACCGACCGGCATTCAGCACCTGCCAACGAGTTTCCACGTAGGAGAGGCTCAATCTCAAAGTGTCAGTGTCGGTGTCGAAATAAGGAAGGCAGATAGTATGGCCGAAGAACTCGCCGACAGAATTCGAAACAAAACAAAACAGAGCAGAAGCCACGGAAAACACTAGCTGCGATAGTAGCAGTAGTATAAAAGAAACTCCAAAGGGCAGATGGTGTTGCAATATAGACTCAGCTAGTCTTGGTGCGATTAACGTTTTACCGGATGACAGGTTATGAGCCCGGGTGGCGCGTTTGGTAACCGCTACACTCTTTCAAACTGCTATAGAGCTTATAAGCCCAGCGGAAGCGCAAGAGGTAGTGTGTTCGATCCAATCCGCAACCGAAAGAAAAAGACCTCCAGAACCGGCCACTAAGACTACAAAGTTGTATTCATACACATAGAACCTATAGAGCTCCAAGACTATTGAGCCCGGGGGAGTGTTGCAATATAGACTCAGCTAGTCTTGGTGCGATTAACGTTTTACCGGATGACAGATGGTAGGATGCGAGACAATGAGACGGGCGGAGAGTCTATTTACCCGACTCATGATCACAGCCATTCATTGGATGTTTTCGAACAAGTCCTTTTCAGCTCTACCAACTGGCATGTTCAATGATTTAGAATCATGAAGCGGGTTTGATAAGACAATGCAACGGCGCAAGGACATGGTTCGTTTGTCAAGACTCAGGATTGGACAAGGAAATTTTCACCGAGAAGTTCAACAATCCAGCAACCAGTCAGATTCATCAGTGATAGATGACCTGGTAACACAAGATACAACCGCGGTTCCTGACGAGCGGGAACTTCCGGCGTCTGATATTTATTGTACACCAAAATCCACGGTGAAGTAGTGGTGAAGTGGTTGTGAGGCCTGCACAGCCCCATTCTCAAGGTCATGTCATGTAACCGTTGCGCGCGCAGATTGCTCGGCAATCCAAACCAGTGATAAGAAAGAATCGGCTTATGGACCTGGCCTGGGGCTGAACGGCCGGAGACATAGTTCCTGGAGAGAAAACGTGGAAATGCCATGTACCTGTGTGGCGCCGGCAGTTGTAGAGTATCATTGACGCAGTCTAAGCCTCTGTACTCACCAACACACTTGATGACTCTCCAAATTGCCATTGCAGGATGGGACTCGAGCTTGTGATACACACCCGTCCCGCAGGATCGACCAAAGAGGAAATCACTTCGTTGTGAATACTATCTATCACCCGCAGGATCCGTCTCTCACGTATCTCGCATCCGGTCGAGCTAGCAGTCAACTGATTTATAATATAGCATGTGAAATGATTTACATACACCTTCAATGACCCCTTGACACATATATATTCGATCGCTTATATGCCTCAAGCCCACTAAAAGGTAGAGATAGAAGAGAAGCCTACAAGGCCTCGATAGTTGTCCTTTCAAGCATCTAGCAACTCTTTACCAGGCGTATCTGTCTCCGTTGTTATTTCGAAGCAGTCAGCAGTGTATTTCTCTAGACTATTTTGATTTCAGAACTCGGCATCATTCTCATGTGACCATCGCCACCATGCAATGGGACCCAGTTGACCAGCATAACCTTTGTGTGGCTCCTGCTCGCGGTTGTCGTCATTAAAGTCTATCTAATGTTTTGGTGGCTGAATTGTCCTTTTTTCCCCTCCTGAATTTCCATGTTGGTGCTGACGCCACACTGGTAATCACATGTATTTTGCCCCTTTTCTCTTCTTTTTAACTTCGGCCCAGAAAATTTCGCTCCTATCCTAACCAGCCAACATCATCCCAGCCATCCCAACCATCATAGCCGTAGCAAAGACGCATCACACAAAGATGGGTCTAAACACTGCCGACGACGACGGCGACGATCGCCTGGTGACTTCGATGCAATCGCTACAGATACCAGACATACCCTACATGTACACACCACCAGACCTGAAGGACAAGAAGCCCATCTGCCAAGCCGACGGAAAATGTCACGGCCCGCTTCCCATCACAGAGTACGAGTCTCGCCTCGACGAAAGGTGGAAGGACTTTCTTATTACCGGCCAGGGGATGTCGAGCTTTGCATACGCAGAGCGCGTCAAGATAATCCAAGACCTCCGTGCCGCCTGGCGCTCCTTGCACTTGGAGCTCCAAACCATCATATCAGCCGAGGAGCAGCAGTGGAAGACCTGGGACGAGAACCAAAAGGCTTTGGCTGAGTGGAGTGTTGATCTTAGGTCACCGACTCATCCCTTCGAACCCCTCCTCCGTCTAAAGATAAGATGGGCACGCCTTCGATACAGGTGGTCGGACAGGAGACTGTTCGCTTCCGAAACCCACAGGGCGAGCCTTAGAACCAAGTGCCACTCACTGCGGGCTAAGTGGACGAGTCTATGGGAAGGAGCAAAACAACAACTGCAAGAGTTGGATGGGAAGGAGGCAGTGCTGAGGAGAGAGCGGAGAGGCAGGTCGCGAATGGAAAAGATCTGGGACCCAGACTGTATGCGGAGGGCCGAGATAATTGGTAATATACGTAATATCGAGGTCGTAAGGATGAAAAGCGTGTTGCAGGGGTGCCAGTGCTGCAAGGAGACGAAGAAGGAGAAGGTGCCCATGGAAACTATCATCTCTTAAACAACATGCCCACTCACTCAGCGAACAAAAGCTTCTATTACCCTAATCATCCCAACCACCACCGCCCCCCGAATGCAACCAAAATCACACCCAAAACACCCATGATCAAGTTTAGAAAAGCTTGGTCCACCCAGCGCTTGTTGCACTGCTCCTCGCGGGTCTTCCAGCCGCCGTTGGCAGCGTTGGCGTGCGGAAACGGCACGTTCGGCGGGGGAACAGGTTTGCCCAGGAATCTGCAGAGGGGCTCCCACCCGTCGTCGATGTACCACTCTAGCAGGCGTTCTTTGGGGACAAGGCCGCGGATCATGGCGTGGTGTTCTACAAGCAAAAGCAGTTAGCAAGGGGTTGTTGTTAGTTTAGCTTCTTGCTGTTGATGTTGGCCATGCCAAGCCATAAGGCAGCTTTGTAACCAAATTCTGTACCTCCTCTTTCTTCTGCACCTAGTTGCCTTACGCCATTGTATTCCGCTTCCTCCCGTAAAGTAAAGACAAGAAAGAACCAACGTAAAGCCAAAAGCAAGGAAGGAACAAAAACGTTGAAAAAGACACAACATACCATAATAAACCCCCCTCCCATTCCTCTCAACAGCCTTCTTCAAATCCCCATCAGAGGCTCTAAACAGGCCCGTCCAAAGAAACCTTTCATAAACATGCCACGCCCAGAAACACTCCCGATCCAGCCACGACGCGATCCAAAACCCCCAGCTCTGATTCGCCTTCACCAGCGTACCCACCACACTCTTATGCCACCCCTCTACATCCCTTCTCATGTTCAATATAACCTTTGCATCCGGGTACGCTTCTATAATCTCTCGCGCAAAACACGACGCCGCCGCGTCTGTTACTGCTTGCGAATGGCCCAGCACCGAATCGAATTCTTTGGCTGTTATGCGCACACTCTTGGGCGAATGGGAGAGAGTGACTATGTCGGGGTACCACTTCATCCTAGCGATTTTCACCCAAGACGGGGAATGTACCTCGTCGTCGTAGACAATGTCCCAGCCGTGGTAGGTATGGTCGTATCCCAGCGTGAGCAGGGCCTGTTGCAACGACTCGGTGCCTGAGCGCGGGAGACCTACGCAAAGCACCTGCATTGGCTTGTTGGGCGGACGGGTTCGTGGAGGCGGCGGGTTAGGTAGTGCGTAGACGTGTTTCTCGAGGAGGGCCCAGATGGGATGGTCTAGTGGGATGTGGATGTTTGTTAGGGAGGCGAGGTGGTGGAGTATTGAGCTGGAAAGTTTGATGAGGGTTGTTGGGAGGATGGTGCGGATTGTTTGGTTGCCTTTTGGGGGTTGAGCTTGGTCATGCTGAAGTTGTTGGTTTGTTTGGGTTTTGTTGTGGGATTTCAACTCGTGCTTTACGGAAGTGGGAGCTTGGTCGGCCATCTTGGGCTGCTTGGTTTCTTTCATTTTGGCGAGAAACTCGGCCTTTTCTATCCGTGGTCGGCGTGGACAATATGCTGGTGTGAATACCTAGGTGACCAAACCAAGGTCAAAGTAATGTAGAAAGTCAAGGTGACCAAGAGTAGAACCAAACTCGAATTTTGTAAATATCCTACACCGGGGAGGGACAGGTTCATGATGTATTTATACACAGTCAGTCAGGTTGTCGATCCCAGCAGTTATACGTGTACCAAAAAAACCAAGAAACCAGGAAACGATCATCGGAGGCTATATCTGACCTCCCGCCTTACCCTTTTCGTACTCGTAAAAATAGCTCGGGTACATGCCAAAGATCTCCAAGAACCCAAGACTGGCTGATCAGTCTGTGGTCTCTTAAACCTGCCAATGTCATTTTCGTCAACATCAAACACCAAGATTGCCCCGAAAAGCGGAATCCCACTCACCGTCAAGTGTCACGGTAATGTAGTCATGCCACATGGTGTACACGGGAATCTCGAAACAAACCTTGGCGCATTTCGGATGGGCACTGCTGCCGGGAATCCGAGCATAGCCATATAGTGATATCTTGGCGTTTTCTCTTGAACTATTATATGGTTTTATGTAGGTAGGTTCGGGGAACCGGGGGAGCGGGGAGCCATCATCATCAAGTTCGTATATCATATCCCCGGGTTTTCCCACGTAAGCGGGCAAGCAGGTCGGGGATGCGCCGTGCATCTATAGAGGCAAAGATAGGCAGATCGACATGGCCAATCCTGAGTGAGAGGAATATTACAAAAGTGCGGATCGCCGCTCGTTCCATATCTCCTCAACTGGTTCGAGAAGAATGGGGTGTCACGTGGGTGTATAACGCCAGACTCAACGTGTTGGATATGCTTGATTGTCTGGTCCATGTCCGGGAACGGATCTACACGTCAATGCTATTCCCATATTTGCTCCCGGTATTACGCGTGTACCACAGAGATTCACTATCGAACCAATATGGCTTCCTTAGTAGTAAGACGATACTCGGCGTATCTACCAGGTATCTGGTTTTGGTTTAGCCAGACAATAAAAGTAGGAGCACGCCGCAATGACAGCACAGTCAGACTTACAGGGCCAAGAAAGAGTGCAAACCACATGTTCCCCCAACAGCAGACACGATCACCGAATTTCTGCTCTCTCTTATATAAAAGTGCTGTATCCGATATAATTATGTTGCAATCCTATAGATGGATTACAACACCCAGCAGGGGCCGTCAAATTGAGCCTACGTATGCCGTGTGGTCAACTTGGCCAATCAGGTCACGGGAAAAGAGCAAGCAGAAAAAAACAGGCTCACATATACAGCTCAGTCTCCTTCATCGGCTATTCACCACGGTTCAAGTCAATAGGGACAGGCGAGGTCGGACGGGACGGGAAACGTGCTCTTCTCGGAGAGGGGCCGTCGGTCGTTCGGTGGGCTCGGAACTCGGCATCAGCCATCCAAAAAAAGAAATAAGATCCACAAGACGGAACGCGGAAGACCGCAACGGTTCGCTAAAATGCGTACCCCAGATAAATACCCCGTGGGGAGAGGAAAGAAGCAATCTTCCGTGGTCGTAGAAATGACAGTTCAGCTAAGCTTCGGCTCCCCGCGTCGGTAAATGCACACCCCTGGTTGATGTGGGACTGGGCAGACTGGGGGAAGGGAGTGGGCATACGGAAGACCATGTTGGCGTGGCTCTTAATCAATTTGGCACGGCAGCCTCCTGGGGTTTCATCCGTAGCTCCAAAGCGGTATAATTCTGCGCAAGGTTCAAGGTTGCGGCTCGTCAAATCGGCTATTTGCTGGATTAAAGCTGTGGCATGTTTTCTATCCTGCCAATGCTCTCCGGTATCGAACACATATAACCGTACACAAAATAACCCCTCACGAGAAATCGGCCTGGTGCTTTGGAGAAAACCTGTAAGATGACGTCGATCAATTAACCCCATTTTACAGACAAGCTCGGTGCGGGTCTCCCCGTGGTTCGGAGTCGTGCTCGGGAAGCGCTCTCGGTCTGTCCAACGGATTCCTATCCAGTTTTTATTTTTGAATCTGGTTGAATATGGCCAATCCTGCTATTATTGCTTCAACCCCTCAATATACTCCTTGATGATATCTTCGCCCGAGCTGTCCACCTTCAATCCCAACTTCAGTGGTGTGGTAATATCAAAGTCCTGGGGCCAGCTGCGGAGAATGGCCTCTTGGTCTGGCACCGTCTCCTCCTTCAGCAATTCCAACTTGTCCTCGCCTCCGTGCTTGGCAAGAGCATCCATCATCTCTTGTATGGACACTGAGACGCCAGGGAACTGAATGTGTCGGATGTGTGGGGGGAGCGCTCTGCTATCCAATCGCAAGACTCGCATCAGATTCTCGGCGACAGTGCTCGGCGACGTGAGGTACGATTTGAACTCCCTGTCTTGAATGGGAATGTGGCACTCCTGACCGGCCATGGGTTCACGGATGATGCCCGAAAGGAAAGAGGATGCGGCGGCGGTCGGTTTGCCGGGACGGACCGAAATTGTGGGGAACCGAGCGATGAAGCCCTCGATGAAGCCACGGCGGTTGAGCTCATTGATGTAAGTCTCGGTCATCAGCTTGTGTGCGCCATATGTGCTCATCGGGGTCGGGGTGACGTTCTCGGTCACGACTGCCGGGAGCGGTTGGCCAAAGACGGCTTGGGAGCTCGAGTAGATGACGCGGACACCCGGTGCCGACTGGCGGAAAATGTCCAGCATGAGGCGCACACTGTCCACATTGACCTTGAGGGAAAGCTCAAAGTTGGCCTCGGATCCGGCGGACATGATGCCGTGGAAGATGAAGACTGCGCCAACCGGTTGGGCGGCGTCGACGAGTGACTGGACGAAGGCAGGGTCTGTGATGTCGCCTTTCATGCACTTGGCATTCTCTGGATATTTGACTCCTTGGGGCACAACAGGGTCGACCAGGTCGGTGAGCACGAGATGGTATTGCGGCTCGTTCAGTAGTCGTGAAGCCAGCAGGGGGCCAACCAGGCCGCCGGCGCCGGTGATGATGATGTTGGTGCGTTCGGAGGTCATGGTGTCTGTGTGGTTATGTGCCTGGGATGATAAGTCGGCTTAACCAAGCACCTGAGGTCGGGGAGAGAGACCGCATAAGTATGCGTGGGTGCCAGGCCATGCTGGAGAATCGTTGATCCAATGAGTTGCTGTCTACAGGCTAACCACCGAACTGGAGGACCCCTCTGTGGCGACACGTCGACTGGCGCCGAGCAGGACTAGTGAAGACAGGCCAAAATGGAAATGCGGGGCATGACGCATGAGGGGCGACTTGACAGATGGGGGCCGATGGGAACCGCCATGCTTTTCTTGGAAATGCTTGGGATGCTTGATTTGGGATGACGAGGACCAGGAATGGTGCCAAGCGAGGGGGAGGTCAAAGAAGATGGCACTAACGATGCCAGTAAAAAGCTTTGCTGGGGCACCTTCCAGAGCTTCGGGAGAAATCCGGGCGAGATATCCACTCATGAACTTCACTGATGGTGGAGAACAAATTTGGATACAGCGCCTTCCCGCGACTACAAAAAATGTTTCAGCAGGAACTGTGCCGATAACCACACCGGTGCTCCACCGAACTAGCTGGTGAAGTTGCCGAGGCAGGTACCAGTCTTGACCCTATCCGCCCGTCCCGCTCCGCTCCGGCGGGGGCATTAAGCCGGCCAGGTCCGGCAAGCTACGGGAATGCCGTTTTCGGTAATCCGTGAGGGCCGAAGCGTGGGTATTTTCGGCCTTTGGACTTTATTTCCGGGACTTTGGCTTCTTGAGTTCATTTTTGTTTCATGGTTACAAAGAAATATAACCAGCATCAAAGTAAGAGATGACAGATATATACGCATGATCTACAGAATCACGAATGTCAAATATATACAGAACTGAATCCCAACTTCATCCTCACCCTCCCGTCTCTCTCGCCAAGTTCTCATCTCTCCTCACTCTCCCATGTCTCTGGTACGTATCTCACAAGCACTGGCTATACCAGTCGTTCGAGTACTTGCAAGTGAATCCAGCCGCGCAGTTGGTGCAGCCCGAGAATCCGTTGCCACCGCACTGAGCGTACTGGCCGGCGGTGCAGCTAGGGGTGGTGGTAGTAGGCACAGCCGCCGAGGTAGTGCTGGTAGTCGTGATAACAGCAGGCTTAGTGGTGGATGTGACGAGGGTAGTGGAGGTCGAGGTCGTGTTGATTCTGCTGGTGGTCGAGGTAGTAGTGGTCTCGCCATTGCCCGGGTCGACGGGGGCGCCTGTTTCCAAAATCAATCGTCAATATCGTCCTTGTCTCAAAGAGTAAACGCGCTAGAAGGTGTCGTACCAGGCCCAGAAACAGAGGTAGTGATGCTCCCACTCTCGATATAAACACCAGACCAGTACAGATCCTCATCGCTATCCGGGTATCCGCTCCTCGGCAGCTCAAGCACACCAACATGCCAATCCGCGCCGTTGCTGCTCGTGCTCGCCGACTGGGGCGCAATAATCCTTTGCAACGGCTCCGCCCCGGTAGAGTGCCAGAATCCAACAGTGTTGGCCGAGAAGTCAATCTCGTACGCAACGTTATGCCACACGTTGGCATCCCAGTTGACGCTCCACTTGGTCTGGCCACCGATACACCATCTCAGCAGCGGATCCGACACCCCCGCGGCACCGCTCTGCCAGCCCGACTTGAGCTCCGTGAAGTGGCTCTCAAAGAAGGCAATCTGATGCTCCCTCGTCGTCGCAGGGGGGTTGATGTCCTTGCGCATGAGCGAGAAGTGGTAGAACACCTTGCCCTTGTTGATCGCCGCGGTAGTCTGCGGAATCAGCTCGGTACGTCGCATGTTCTGTCCGTTCCAGTAGGCCGTCTTGTCGAGAGTGATCTTGGCTCCTTGCTTAGATCCCTTGTCGGCCGGGTTCTTGTAGTCGGGCGACAGGTTCACGTACGAGGTCACGTCGGAGGATCCATGGATGTAGTACTGGTAGGGACCGACTTGGTTGCCCCAGGACCACTTGTTCAGGTCGGTCGCCGAGGTGAAGTCGTTGAACCGGCCGTCCCAGAGGATGGTGCCTGCTGAGACGGACAGGATGTTGGAGGCCACGAATGAGAGGATGGGGAACTTCATGGTGGGCAACGACGAGGAGGAAGAGGGTGGTGAAGAGGAAAGAGAGACATGTTGAGTCCGGGGGAGACGCTCATCATATTATAATCAAGTAATTAGCATTGCGCTGTGACGGCGGCTCGCTTGTTGTCGTCATTTCAACCTATCGGTGGTGTTCGGATCAGGGCCGAAAATAGGTTTCTGTCATAAACAACTTTTGAGCCGCCGAAATGGGCACGAGGGAGCTGTCTGGTCCACTTGTTGATCGCGATGGCGGCCCGGTCTGTTTGCTTTCCGGGGTCGTGGTAATACAGCGTTGCAGTGTTACGGAAGGAGGACGACTGCTGTCCCATTTGAGAAGCTGGTGGTGGTTCAAACGTGGGGACTTGGCGGAGGTTCTCCTGCCGCGTGTTAACAAAAGCGGATCTCCTGTTAGTGGTAGTTTCCCCCGCCATACAAGGCAGTCCCACTTGGTGAAGAGCACTAACAGCTCGCTTGAGATGCATAACAGCCTTCAAAGATCGTCTCGCTACCCCTGGAATCGTGTGTCGCCGCTCCTGCACCTCGATATTAAAAAAGAGCCTGCAACCCGGATCCAGTTGCTCCATCCTTGTTGGTGTTATGGTGCTAAAGATTCTACCGAATGGATGGTAGGAAATGGATGCTTTTGCCCTCTTTCACACCAACATCAAAACATCCATAGATGGGGAGGAAACTCCCAAGAACTCCAAGACACAAAAACATATATAATCAAAAACAAGCTTTCTGTCATCCGGCAGGGGAAAATAAGCACATATCGTTCTCCATTTCATGCCCTAGATCCTAGACCGGAAATCCCAGTTTTACATATATACGCATAAATCAGAACAAAAACAACATCTAGCTAAAGATCGTGCTGCAGTGATGGATGAATGCATATAAACAAAGGTATACAAAAGGTGACAGAAAATCCATAATATTCCCTTGATAACGCCATACTTGCAAAGACTATGGGTATTGTAATATCAGAACAAACTATCGAGAAAAGGAAACCACATCTCCGGAAATGCCTAGGGTCCGGTCAGAGCGAAAAGGGAAAAAATCAAACCGCAGCTACTCCAAACCGTCTTTCCAAATCTCTCAAGAGCTCCGATGCCCGTACGGCTCGAAGGGCAGGACCGCACTGACGACTCCGATCGCCACCAGGAGCGCTCCACAGACAAAGATGGGTGCCGTAGTGCTGGTGTCTGCCACGGCAGCGATCACGGCAGATATAATACCCATGATTCGGTTGAAGCCAACTCCAACCCCGTCGCCAGTCGCTCGGTGGGCGCTCGGGAGCACCTCTGCCGTGTATGCATACAAGACACCGTAGTAGACATTGAGACAGAATCCGATGGCGCAAGAAAAGCCAACGTCCTGAGCTGGGGTATGGACCGAAGCATAGGCGAAGAAGAATGTTGCAGTCATGAAGGCTCCGATCGTCATGGTGAACTTGCGGCCGAGAAGACGAATATTGCACATGACGGCGGCGAGGACCGGGCCGAAGATGGAGCTAATATTCGTAAGCGTATAGTTTCTCCAGACCTCGGATGGCGAGAGATTAGAGGTAGCGCCGCGCGATGCAAGGTAATTAGGAAGGAAAACGTAGAAGAGGGGGTATGCCAATCCCATCATGGCCCACGAGAGCCAGATCAACGATGTCGAGAGAGCAAGCTTCCGAGTAGCAAAAAGCCCACGTATATGAACAAGGGACTCGCCGAGGGGTAGACGCCGCTTGTTATGGGTGGTCCCCGCAATAACTCCGCAAGCCTCAAGCTGGTCGATTGTGAGGCTACACGTCCTGTTGTACTTGGCTGCAATTTTGTGTAGGATGGCGATGACATCGGCGTCCCGTCCATTGGCAACGAGCCATTTGGGCGTCTCATTCAGGCGGATGACAGTTATCCGCAGTAGGGACATGACACCAACCAGAGCCCCGCTGGTTATCATGACATAACGCCAGCCCATGTTGTCCCTCCAACCGCAATTGCTGGCCGAAGCGCAGTTCCACTTGGCGGGAACAAGAAATCCCCATCCGATAAACCCGGTAATGGCTTGACCAAACCCCCACCACATGGCCATGAGAGTGAGTACCCATTGCTTTTTGCCAGGCAGATATTCCAGAAAGACGGTCGTGTCAAGGATCAGGTTGCCTCCGGCGCCAAACCCAATCAGAGAAATGAAAAGCGCCAAAGAAGGCCAGTTGGGCATCGCGGCGGAGATGGCGGCAGCGACAGAGCAGATGGCGAGCGACGTGTTGAAGGCAAGACGGCGACCGATGATATCGGCTGTCGTGCCCCAGAAGAGTGCTCCGACCAGCATGCCCACATATACGGCGATGGTTAAGGCATTGGCGAAGCCCACTTCTCCGAACTCCATGAACGCCTGCGTGGCGATGACCGATTGAAGGAGAAGGACGAGGGAATCAACAGAGTATCTGAGTGAAGAGAGTCAGTCAAACAAGAGCGCGAGGAAGTGATCACTTTGTGAAGGGGTCAGAAACTCACCCGAAACCGTTCAGGAAGAACAGCTTGGTGTGGTAGCGTGTCCAGCCAATCTCGTCAATGGCCTTTTAACGGAGAGCCGTGTTCGTTAGTTAGAGGAACGCCTTGGGTCTGGGGAACAACATACATCGTTGACCAAACTCATCTTCTTCTCTAGGACCGGGTCAAGGTCCTCACCGGCGAGTATGTCCACTCCCTTGTCGGAGATCTTAGATACGGCAATGAGAGTGCTGCTGTTGTCGCTTCTCTTTTCGCCACTCAACTCGGATCGCTTGTCCTGGGCCATTGGGTCGCTGGGAGAGGCGACGATTTCCAGAGTGTCAATTTCCATTGCGAAGCTGTTTCGGCGCTTCGAAGATCAGGTGTGGGATGCGAATGAAGGGAGTCGGTACCGTGGGGAGCCTGCAAGTCCCAGAGCATGTGATCAATCGAATTCGTGGTTTAGAATGGCAAAGGAATGACTAGATGAAGATGATGTAGAGAGCGTGCTAATTGATCGAGGAGCAAACAGGTCCAGATATAGGAGTAAGGGAAAGTCAGGTTGGACCGTTGGAGGTGAACGTGGGTGGGGGAAGACGTTGTCAGTGGTGTGCTTAGTGGTTGCGAGGTCAATCTGGGAGTCGGGAACGTGCAATCCCTGCTCGTCCTTAATTCCGGGATTGGGGGGGTCTTCAGGTACACCAGTGGAGTCTCGTGGACAGAATGAATGGGAAAGCAAGAAATGCACGTGGGGATGGAAGGAGCTGGGACGGGAAGAGTTTCCAGACCTGCACCTGCACCACCAAACTCTCTTTGGCAGGTACCTGCCCCTTCTGCCCCATGCTCATTTTACCTTGCATCCCGACCAGGAGCTGTATGTGGGGATTAGAGAAGAGGGGGCTTTGCTCTGCTCTTCAGTTCGATATCACGAAATATCTTGTGTGTAAGATTATCGGCGCGGGGTCCACGCTTTTATATTGGCAACTTCTGATTCCCTAAGGAAGTCTGAACCACGCTCGTTCCTTTGTCGAAGAACTTGATGAACGCGGTAAATGAGCATCCAGAAAAAAGCAGGGTCGTAGTAGTCCCCCGTTGGACATCCGGTAAGTCCAAGGTCATGCGCGCGTCATGGGTGCAGCTAGCTACCGAGATGCCACCATTTTCTGATCCCAGAAAGTGGGCTTGCATTAACGGCTGGCCCTGGAATGGGAAGCCTAGCGCGGAGGATTGATGCATCAGTTTATCAAACTGTTCTTGAACTTCCTTCCGCCCATTGAGAAATACGGTTCTTCACCTCCAAGACTTGACTGGCCGGCTCACGACATGAATCACATCACAAGACATGAATTTGATCCGCTTCGTTGGGTGTTTGGGAAGAAGGAAACCCGAGAAGATGTGGCCGGGTCGTTCGTCTAAGAACGACATCTGCCGTGTAATCGTGGCTCCAATGATGGAAGGAATGCCGGGATTCCTTAGAGAAAAACAATTGGTAAAATGACGAAGTCAGAGAATGGAGAAAACAAGGTTTGGCGGAGACATGCAGATGCTACTGCGCCATGCCGTGTAACTCGTTCATCCCGACTCGTTCGTATTGCTCGGCAGCACAAGTCTTGCATGGCCACTGAATTCTTGTTAAAACGGTTATCGTGTAAAGTGTATCACCTGGTTGGGGCCAAGTTTGGTAGAACTCAAAGCAATGCAAGGTTAACGTTGTTCCTTTGTTGGTGATCCTTAAGGCTTAATATGGCCTCTTACACGCGCATGTGCTCAGCGGCTTTTGTGCCAAGGACGCCACGGGCTGTCCTCCCGTGGGGTGATAGCCTTATTTGCTTGAACACTCCTTGTATGACGGTCCATTCTATTGGGCGATTGAAGAAGACTTATGGAGAAAGTATATTGGTCCTGTTCCCCAGCGATGGACTGCTCGTGGACTGCTCGTGGACTACAATGATAATCGGTGTTGGTGATAATTGATTCTAGCCAATCGGCAAACTCATGGCCCGGACATTCACTCAGTATCCGTGTTTGTAAGCCTCTGACAGAAACCACAAGATGATGATCAAGTATAGTTGGCCGCCAGCAAGGCCAATCTCGAGCCAGTCAACGACGAGCAGCCCTGGAAAGCGGCAAGCGGAAGCACGCGGCTCACGCTGCTCCTTTCCCGAGTTTGCTGGCATTGGCGGCAAGTCTGTCAAGAACCTTAACAGCGGCAACGACATCTCGCGATGCACGCCGACCCCGACAATCAATCCCTCCTTCGAGGCGAGGATTTCGAGACTGCCTGCATGCCGTGGCAGTACCAGCTGTAGGATAACGGTTGGAGCCACGATGAGATCTCTGCGAAGTCGTCTCCTGGGTGTTCAGTTCGGGATACTTGGTCGTGTACACTCATTATTTTATTTGCAAGTCATACTGGCATACGTCCGTCTTATTCTGCTTGATAATTGGATACCGTTAAATCCGTGCACCTTCATAGCTGGAACTACCTACTAGCCTTGATCTTGATTTATGGAATGAAGATGAATTACCATTCATAGGCGCTGAATGTTCAGGCGTCACTACTCTCGTATACAGGCACCAGTCCTTTTGTATATAGGTGCCTTGTGTTCAATGGGTACCTTGACTGGGTAGAATAAATGTATCAACTGGCTGCAATAAATAACTTAGCTAGACTCCAATAGTGGCCTCGACTAACTGGAACAAATACCCTGACGAGGTGGAATAAATGTATCAACTGGCTGGAATAAATGCCTTGACTTGCTGGAAGTCAAATTGAACTAGTGCTTGTAGATAAAAGTAAGGGTTCCTGTTTATTAGGCCCCTATAGTTGGATTTTGTCTTCACAGTGGTATGGGCCTCGCTCGATGCTTGAGACCTGGCTTTCCCAACATTGAGACTCGTGTTTACTTGACTCAGGGGAAGTCTCTGGAGCAACAATGGCAGAAGTGGGTCTTGTCGCCCAAATAGGAAATTTCGTCGACAGAAAGGCGCACCGCAAACCTCACAGCCAAGAGCAGGTACCTTTGTACCCCTGGACCCACTTTTCACTTACATCGGGTTCTTCCTCCTTGTCGGTATATAAAAGTTGACACCAGTGGGCGGCTGGTCATTCTTTCTGCTCCTGTAGCATTTCAAAGTTTGTTGACCAAACTGGAACCTCTTCTCCCATATTTGTCAGTGACCATGGCCAAATCCTCAATGAAACCGACCTGCTCTGGCGCCGAGTGCGACAACGAGGCGGGCACATTGCAATGTCCGACCTGCCTCAAGTTGGGCCTCGAAGTGAGCTATTTCTGCTCTCAGGAGTGCTTCAAGAACAACTGGGTATGTAGCAGCTTCACCTTCCTGCTTCGGGCGTCCCAGGGAAGGAAGAACTAACGGCAACCATGAACAGGCTGACCACAAGCTCCTCCACAAAAAGAACAGTGCGAGACCCTATCTGATCCTTCACTATTACAACAAAACTGACAGAAAGTCCCACAGCCGGTATATACAACCCCTTCCCAAGCTACCCGTTCACCGGCTCGCTCCGCCCAGTCTACCCGCTCACCCCGCGCCGAAAAGTGCCCGACCACATCGCCAAACCAGACTGGTACAGAGACGGCATCCCCAAATATCCGCCCAATATGCGCCGCCTCAACAAGCACGAAGTCCTCGACCAAGCCGGCCAACAAGCCATGCGCACCGTCTGCCGTCTCACCCGAGAAGTCCTCGACATCGCCGCAGCAGCCATCCGTCCAGGCATCACAACAGACTACCTCGACGAGATAGTCCACAACGCCTGCATCGAGCGAAATGTAACGTCCCTGCTCCTCCCAGTCCCTCCTGCTCTTCTCCTTGCTAACACCCAAGAGGCAGGCTTACCCCTCCCCCCTAAACTACAACCACTTCCCCAAATCCCTCTGCACCTCCCCAAACGAGGTAATCTGCCACGGCATCCCCGACCAACGCGTCCTCCTAGACGGGGACATCCTAAACCTAGACGTCTCGCTCTACTTTAACGGCTACCACGGCGACGTAAACGAGACCTACCACGTCCTCTCCCCCACCTCCCGCGGGCCCTCACCATCCGCCTCCCTGGTAGTAGACACCGCAAGAGAATGCCTCTCCCTCGCCATAGCCCAAGTCAAACCCGGCACTCCCCTCGGCGAATTCGGGGCCATAATCGAAAAACACGCCAAATCAAAAGGATGCTCCGTGGTCAAAAGCTACTGTGGCCATGGGATCCACAAGCTCTTCCACTGTCCGCCTGATATTCTTCATTATGAAAGGAATAAATCTGTGGGTGTGTGTAAACCCGGCATGACGTTTACGATTGAGCCAATGATCACGTTGGGCCTGAATGGCGGGCGCGATCGGACCTGGCCGGATGGGTGGACTGCTGTTAGTGTTGATGGGGCGTTGACTGCGCAGTTTGGTATGTTTGTTTTCTTTTCTTTCTTCTTGGTCCGTTTCTTTATTTTTCTTGTTCTGTTGCTTTTATATCTTTCTTCTATCCCTTTGTTGGTTTTTAGTCAACGTGGCTATTGTTCTCCACAGTTCTTGCTAAGGCATGGGAATAGAGTGGTATCTGGTTTCAGGCAAGGAAGTTTGTGGGCAGAGAGATGTGTGAGCTAACACGTCGCGTGATTCCAGAACATACGTTGTTGGTGACAGAAGACGGGGTCGAAGTTCTTACAGCACAGCCGCCAGACTCTCCGGGTGGTCCACTGGTTTTGGAGGACGGTGCAAGTGACTTCTGATTTGCTCCTGCAGAAGGACGAAGGACGACTTGTGTTGTTCGGTGGGGTGGGTGGCAATGTTGAAGCAGTTCCCAGGTATCTTGTCACCTCATACCGCGAATGGTGGCAATTCGTCTCAGGCGCATGATCAACGTCATAAAACAGTTGGTGTCAACCCCTGTTTGACAGTCGAATTCATTTCCAGCAACTGGGTGGGCCGATATCAGAAATTTGATTAGCTATTATGGACTCAGGACCAGAGTGTACACACGCCATGAGGACATCTGATTGAGTAAGGTACTAGACTGGATCTATAATAACTTGATTCGCCTTTTCCGCCGGTTCGTCAATGCCTTAATTTGGGCTGGTTTCATATGGTTTTTCTCTACTAGGCCAACTCTAATCATATCCTCGGAACTACCGTTCCAGGGTTTGACAACGAGGCCATAGAATCTCTTATCTGCGGACAACAACGGCATGAGATAGCATTCCCTGCTGTCGTATTCGGCATCCTTTATATCAACCTGGCAGTAAAAGTCCCACCCTGAATCGGGGACCGTCAAAATGCTGTCTTGGCTGAAGTGCGTATTGGACTTGTCCAGAAGGTGAAAAGGAACCAAAGAAGAGTCCAGCTCAATAAACCCGTTACGGCCTTGTCCTGTCCGCAAGTTCGGCAACTGTACTTGGATGTCCAGAATTAAGGGGTATTGGAGGGCATTCTTCTGGGAATAGAACCTCACAAATTCAACTGGACTATCGACGGAAGCCCAGGACCAGGTTGGAGCCTGCTGTTGATTTTGGGGAGTTCTCACCCACAAGGGCCGTGACGACCGGTTTATAGCTCTCTGCCAGCACATATCCTGAATCAGGGTATCTCTCCAAAGCCCTGCCAGATACTCGCTTTTTCGGTGGCTCTGCATCTGAGCTGCTAGGCCCTGGATTGCAGGTAGCATGTCGCTGAGATAGGTCAATGAATGTGTTGTGTATTCTGTGACCATCTCGCGCCAGAGCTCCCCATGATCCTTAGCCCGGTAACCAGGTGACTCCTGGTCCAACACCCGATTATAGAACTTGCGTTTATCCAGCTCTTGTGATTTGACGTTGCCAGGCTTTCCGTCGTTTCCACATTCGCATTCCCGGAGTTCTCGACAGTCCCAGATGAGCTCCTGGCGGGAGAAGTACAGGATCCGGGAGGACAGTAGGCGTTCCTGGTATGTCCATGCCCGTGAAAGCAGCGGAAAATCCCTGTGAAACCTTGTTTCGCCAAAGTGGAAGTTCTGTTGAACCGTGACGGATTGGACTTTGAGACCCTTGTCCGATGGTGGAAAGCAACCAGAGAAGGGTGAATCCGCCCAGGCAGGAGCGACGGTGAGATAGGAACGACGGTAGACGTCCGCCATACGACTTGACTCATGTGCCCAATCAGCACTATCATCTTGGATTATACAAAGAGAGTCGATCCAAACGTAACGGATTCCCAGGGCCCGGGCGACAGCAACGGTGTCCTGGAACGCTTTCGGAAGTTGGTCAAATCGAATGCCTGTCTCGTGGCGTTTCAGCGTTTCGTTGGTCGTTTTGATAAACTGAGCGCCGCCCCAACAATATGACAAGCAGATATATCGAGCTTTCTCGCCCCGCGATGTATGAAGCCGAATCGGATCGGATGCCACCAACCCCACATCGAGAACCCTCGTTGGGAGGTTGGAGACGGGACCCGGGCCGCACTTTTTATGTTCCTTCAAGCACGTGCTTAGCCAGTCGCAGATGCGGTCTCTGGTAGCATTCAGCCTTTGGCCAAAGGCAAGTGGTTGACCTTTGAGGTTCCATGGATTAGGAATACCCTTGAGTGATACACATGGTCAGCTGACAGTCATGGCAAAGGGGCCATTCGCTGCTCGCCTGGTGGGCCACGGAGTGTGCCATGTTCATACTCGACATAAAAAACAAGTGGCTACTCACCTTCTTGGGCGTATATTACAAACGTGCGGGGTGGCCATGCTATCACCAAAAACGAACCGTCCTTATCCTTCATATACCGCACCGACCATGGCACATATCCCCGACATCTCTCCAATCTTAAGACCCCTAGCGCTTTATGCGCAACTGTGCAGCCTTCACATTTGAGCTTGCACTCATCTATCTCAATCGGCAATTTCTTGTCATCCTCTCGAAGCGCTGTCCAGACTGTGCAAAGTTTGCTGAGATCGAAGTCTGGCAATCCAACCGGCTTTTGAGGAGCTCGCTTCTTTTTTCCCATCTCGAGAGTGGTGCGTGGGATGACTCCGTGTTAGAAGCCTAGAATGGATGTGCCCGCAGCCTGGTCGCTCAAAGTTTGTCAACTGGTGTTGAGGTCGGTGGCCTGAAATGGTGGTTGAAAGCGTTCAGTCGAGACAAATGAGAATTGAGAAGTCAATTTAGGTCAAGCCCCGCCCCGACGGAAGATAAGGAAAGCGGTCCGGGTTGATTGGCCAGCAAGATTCAAGGAAGGGGCTGTGTAGCTACAATAAATCCCACATACTACACCCTCGACAAACAGCCCCTGCTTATTATTTTGTATGTCAGCAACAACGGCGTGTCATATCTTACACCGCCCCTAATGCAAGACACATGCAAGCCAAGGAGGAACGACCAAAGACTCGTCTTTCTCTTCTTTAACCCCGATATGGACAATCACTGCATGAATTCTTAGGCAAAGCTTGGATTCTATATTACTTTGGGACGGAACTGCATCATAGCCACCCCTTACTTCTATCCCGGGACTTTTACCCTGCACAACTAAAGCTACAACTCCATCGATAAAAATAACTCGTCAACCTCCCAAGAAGGGGAATTCATTAATTCTTGTACAGTTAATAATATCAAGAAACCTTTATATTGTCTCTTGTTAAGATCATGGGCCTCCAGATCATTTCCCCACGCAAGTTACACACCTCCCTGAGATACACATGAGTGACTGCGGGAATGCTCTAACGAAACAGTTCCTGATCCGAAAAATCAAGATAGCAACACATCCGCTGCCCTTACGGCTCCACATAAAGGCAACGCTATCCGCCCGGCAGATAAGGTTCTGGGCGTAATTCGCTCACGCGGGATGTTGCCAAATCTGATCGACGAGGAACGAGAAGTTCTTATTGAACATAGACTCCGGTCACAAATTATCAGCTGACCTTGGCATCCTCAAGAGAAACTTTACGAGACCTACAATAGAAGACGGCGGTATGGCTCCGTGGGAATTCACCGGCGGGCTGCGCCAGCGTCATATGATACTGGACGAAGCTTTGCGCCCTTAAGCACCCCGAGTGCCAGCAAACTGTATTCCCGCCGACAAGGCTCATCGATCTCGGGGAGGATGATGTGACCGGCATAATTTCACTCCCGCCACAACTCCGCGTTTTGGAACTCCCCTAAAACATGGCAGTTCGGCCCCTTGACTCTGACAACAGCCCCAAAAGCATGAGCCGTAATAGTGATAATATTAGTGCCAAGAGCAAGTACCATCATGAAAGCGACCGGTAGGAAAGTAAAAAGGAACCTGTCCGGTGGTGGCGAATGCGCAGCGGTGGTTTGGTGAGGGTTGCGCCGAAAGCCCTACGTTGAGCCCCACATTCGTAGCACATGGTAAGTGTATTGCTACCCAGTGACTCAGCCGTGTAAGTGGTGGTACTTTCGGACGAGTTCCTATTGCGTCCACCAGGGCTCGGGTTTTCCATCGACATTTTCCACTAGTTTTCCAATAGTAATGCGTGAGGATGGTGAGGTTTCAATTCCGAATTAGCTCCCTTCGTATCAGAGTCACTCTTCTTAGCCAGCGATGTTATGTTTTCATATTAAAGTTTAGTGTGGATACTTCTTCGATCTCGTCGTTTGTCATGTGGGATATGGGTCCAAGAATAGAGACTGAATTCAGGGGGCTCTTCTGAACCCTATTCTCGAGTGACCGAATGACCTGGAAGCCCACTATCACAGTCATAAAATCTTATTCTCAATACCTAAACTTTACTCCTATTGATTTTTGGAAACACGTGTTCTGCGACTGGGGTGGAATAGTGGGGCTAGTCGAGTTCAAGTAGGGTATAAATTGCCTATCCCGTCCCAAGTCCATTTCTTTCCCCTTTCTCCTTTTTTGGACAGTCGATCAGACCTACAGCATTTTCTCTTGCTCTCACAGCCCCCTTTTCTCAATCTTCTACACCAACAGTCTAGACTCTCTGGTACTTATTCCTCTTTTAATATCTTCAAATCGAGTCAAACCCAGCTAACCCAGCCAACCTGTTGGATTATATAAGCAAGCCACTATGCAGTGCAAGGACTACATCCCTCAGGGGTTCTGTACAGTACTGTTCTTCCTACTGAACACTACAATCAATCATCATAACCATCATACTGCTGTCTACTCTCCACACAACCCAGCCAACCCAGCCAACCAAGTCAACCAGTCAATCTTCATAAAAAAGACACAATGTCGACGACGACCCTTCAGTACCAAGGTATGCCCCCCCTTCCCTGCTCTCCCGCTGCAAGATAGTGGATGACCACGTTCCCCGGCTAACCAAACCAGTCAACTCACACTGGGCCGCCTTCGTCGCGGACCCCAAAGACACCGCCGACCCCAGCGAGCCTCGCCGTCCCCGGCCAACCCACTCGCACCGGGCTGCCCTCGTGGAGGGCGCTGATGAAGACGAAGACCTGGACGAAGAAGAGGATGCCGGCTGCCGCCGCCGCCGCCGCCTCCAAAAAGTCAATAGCCACTGGGCTGCCCTCGTAGAGGGCGGGGATGAAGAAGAAGAGGAAGACATGGACGAAGAAGAGAGCGCCGCCTGCCGCCGCCGCCGTCCTCGCCAAACCATCAACAGCCACTGGGCCAGTGGTGTCGTCGAGGAAGAGGATGACGAATCAGAAGGCGACAACGATCCTTTTGCCGACCAGTGGAAGAGCCTCCTCGACGAAACCGGCAAATCCACCAAAAAGTCGTCTGCCGGCGCCGTCGACAAAAGCAGCAAAAACAACAAAAAGGCTCCAACGGGAGCAAACGAAAAGGAGACCGGCGGCAAAACCAAGAGATACAGCCGAAACAAGCCGCGGCTGCCTACGACATTTGAGCTGAAGTACCGCAAGTCGCCGACGAATATGGCGGTTATTGTCCTGCCCTCGTGTGCACAGCACACACTTGTTCGACCTACCAGACCTGGCTTGGTGAAGACGGTTAGGAAGAGTGGATTGGTTCAGGCCACCAGATTGGAGGAGTTGTAAGGGGTTTTTGGGTGCTTTTTTTGGAGGAGTTATTTCTGGATACTGGTGTGTTCTTTTGGACTACCTAATATGGAAGCGCAGACTTGAGTGGTTTGTACCGAGTCTGCTGCAGGATGAAGGAATGATTTATCGAGGAATGATTGACATTGAGATGCGAAGGGTTATCTACTGTATCACCACCAACACGGTTGGTCCTGAGCATGATATAAAAAGGCTTAATTGAGAGTGAATTGCCCCGGAGGGCTTCAATCTCCAACTTCCACAAGTCCCCCCCACCTTGAAATCTGTGAATTTGGCCGGAGATTAGAAGACATTTAGAAGACATTTTGTGCGTGAAAAAAAACCGCCACACGAATTTAAATTTTCCGTCGTTCTGGGGCTTGCTTGCCCTGCCCTTGTTCTTCTTCGTGCTGAAAAAATTCGCGTAAACCTTAATATTAGCAACTTTACCTTCCCAGAGTGGTGTACGGGGCATACTGGCTTGAACGTTGTTGGACTTTGTGGCTTCAATTACACAGCCATAATCAGATCTCGATAACTACCAACACGGCATAGGTTCGGTCTCGCCATATGGACAAGTAAAGATTGTTCAGTTCCTTGTTCACGGATGAAACCTGAAGAGTACATAGCTACCAAAGTAACCGCTTTCTGTTCCCATCTTTTTCCCACCATCATTTAGTTTATATGCAAAATAAATAAAGTACAGAAGAGCAAGAATTCCAAAAAGAGCGTACCGGATACGAAACTTGTACGATGCGTTATAGGGGGTTGGTACGGTCCTGTTTGGTCTTTCTCTACATGTTCCCTGCCTTGATTTCTTTCCTCTTGGGTCCTAGTTTATCCGTGACGTAGTGTGCCGACGGGGAACCTGAACTTTCAGCTTATAAAGTTCCAAAAGCCTTCAGATGCTAATACTTACCTGACTTTGGAACACAGACGAGGTAAATGATTATCACATTGTCACGTTGATCGGACCGTGTGTAAAAGTCAAGCTCGAGGAGTAGTCTGACAGGGCTCACAAACTATCTTGTACCCATGGGCAAGTTTTCCATTGTTGAAATGGCTAACTAATATCTGAGGTGCTATCAGTAAGAGAAGAGAAACATGATTGGAAAGGTAATGACGGTGCGTTTGAGTGTGAGAGTATTTCAGCAGAGAGCCCTGGGTTAATCCTCCTGTTCCCTATCGTCAACCCGGATAGCCCTTGATTCTCCTCCTACTCGATCTTAAACGCCTCAAATTTAGCAGGGACAGCCGTCGAGTTGCCGCCGGCGTGAAAGACAGCCAGCCTAGCATTTCAAGACAAGGTTAGCTGGGTACCCGCTCATCATTGCAGAGAATGATGAGCACTTACAGTTCGGCGTACTGAGCATCGTCGAGTTTGGTCAGGTCGTATTTAGTATCGTCACCCAAGACCACAAGATCAGCCTTACAGGCCTCTCCGCTTGATCGAGTGGAGACGTCGGCGGAGTTGCCGGAGCGCTTGTGCTTTTTGCCGGCAAAGATGTAGCTGCCGCCAGAGTAATAGTTTCCGCCGGCGCAGACATCCGTTGCGCCGTTGGACGCGGCAGCGTACCGGACGGGCCCGCAGTAGGCGTCCCTGTGTCCGCGGCCGATGATATTCCAGCTGCTTGGAATGGCGCGCACGCCAATGGCGCGGTAGGCATTGCCATTGGCGCCGGCGCAGCAGTCCCCGGGGTTGCGGTTCGTGCACATGAGATAGTCGGTTCCCTTGCATTGTTCATTGCTTCGGTAGGCGTAGATGTCAATCGCCGAGGCCGTAGCGACGAGACTAAGGAGGATGGGGGAGAAGTGCATATTTATTGTCTGGAGAGGAGAGAGTTGATCTGTTGAACTGATGGACTGGAGAGAAGAGACTTGATTTTGTTGAATTGATGAACTGGAGGGATGAAGAGCTGATTGTGGTTGATGGGAGAAGATTGTTGAGCACTTGTCGCGGATGTGAACCGCCTTTTATAAACATGTAGAAGCCGGCCTTGAGTTGTACACATCATACAACAGTATACAATAGTAGACCGAGATAGAGGGCCTGTCCAGATGTCATTGTGCATTAATCAACATATTCTCCAGCAGCCGTGTTCATTTGCATCATAACCGACTATCACCGAACCACATTGTTTCTTTCCATCTCTCTCTGACTTCTTGGCAGGGGCGTTTGCTGATCTCGGCCTCTGGATACCAGTTTGGAAATGACTCTGCCTATCCTGGACTTCTGCCCACTAAGCCATGATACAGGAACGAATGAACTTCTGGTTGGTAGGTAGCACATAGTCTTGGCTCACCGTGATGATAACCGTTGGGTTGGAAGCTTTCACAAGGTCAACATTGCGAAATTTGCAAAATCATTAATTCTCGATAGTTAGTTAAACCAACACCTGGTTTCTATTACAGCGGACTAGCTTCTATTGCTGTATCTAGTGTTGTGTATTGAAGGTAAAGAATTATACGTTCGACTAGGCATGGCCTGTTTCCTGATGATGAGTTACGGACCTTACCAAACAGCATCATCACCTATTCGCGTCCGAGGTCGTATATGCTGTTCCGCGCTCTCACTCATCCTGCTGACATAGCTTCAACAAGGAACGTTAAAAGAGCTTAATTACGGATAGTTAGCCGGGGTTAGTACCTTACAAATGGGGCTGCAAGGAGCTGTCTTGGCCCTGCAGCCGTGGCACAAGGGCTTACGGATACCAGATAACAAGTTCCAGGTTCTATCGCTCAAATCCTTACTAGCGAATGACCTCCCGCGCTCTGGAAAATTTAATAAGCGGGGCGAGTGCGAAGGAGCATCGTATCTTAACCAGTTAATTTTGTGTATTGAATAAGTGATGAAGATTATATAGCCTATTACGGTTAGTTGTAACACCGCTAACATGGAGCTGATTCAGCGCCCATCATGTCCCCCAATCGCAATGACAAGAGCCATGCTGATGAGGAATGGGAAGCTTGAGGCCTGTAAACACCTCGTGACCTGGTGAAATATATTGCTGTGCCAACTTGGGCCAACATGATTGACGCATGATGCTGACAGGATCGATAATCCAAAAGGAGCGTAGCTAGTCGAGTGAGCAGAGTAGAGACAAGTGTTTCTTGTGTTGTATGTTGTGCAATCCGGTTCAGGGTTTGATGAAAGAGATGAGCTGCATAGAAGGTGGTGGGCAGAGCTGCTGTCGAGGAGACATTTTCTGTTGTCCCGTAAAGAGGTGATCCGTGGGTTGGTGAAGTTTGGCAAAGGATTATATTTGAGACCTTTTTGCCAGGCCGATTTTGGTTTATTAGGCGGGTCCACTACTTGCCGCCAAAACTCGTTACAGATTAACCTGGTCCCAGTAGTAGTTGTAGAAAGTGATCAAGTCACTAGCCGACGATTGGGCTCAATACTACCAGTTACTCGGAGCTGGCGCGGCTGATACGCGGAAGGAGCGAAATCGGTGTTGCCCTCCACACAAAATATCTTGATGGACACATACAAGTCAAGGACGTTGACTAGGAGCTGGTTCGATATAGATAGCTTCTGTAGAAATATCACGAGGACCGAGAGGCCTCTTTCAGCCAGATAGCTCATCCTGATTCCTCTTTCATGCCGACTAATCTCACAAACCTGGAATTTGACGCATCCAGAGCAGCCCCCCCTTTAGGACGTGCGCCCGTCTCCAACATCTCCTTTGCCAGCGCGATTCTCTTCTTGCTTGTCTCGATACCCTTTTCAGTCTCTTTAATGTCCGTGTATACCGTGACAAAACCGATGAAAGCTCGTAGTTGTGCACTATTATGGAAAACGGCACTCCCTCACCGTACCCTCGAAAGCTTGCTCATAGTATTCTATCTGTCCATCATCTTCAAAACCCGCTACTCCGTACTGGCTTTCATCCTCATCCCAGTCCACATGACTGCCCCCAACGGTCCTGTACCCCGATACTCTTGTGTTCATCAGCTCATCGTAATCCCGTCCACAGGATTTCAGGAGCCTCTGAACACACCGCCTGATAAACTTGCCATGAGTGTAAGTCGTCGGCACCGAGAGAATACAAAGAAGAGTCTTGGCCGATGAGTAATCTGCTTGGAGTATGGACTCATCCTCGACGATCAAATCGTCAAACCGACTTGGTAGTGAGGCGAGGTAAAAACTGTCGGAGGCGCGGGGATCAGTCGCGATCCGTCTCTGGATCCCGCGAAAGCGGGAGAAATGCGGATTCGACGGACTATAATATTGCAATGCTAGTTCCGCGAGGTGGTCTGCTTCGCTAAATTCAACGTCAGGCTCAAACATATCCAGCTGCCAGATGCCAAGGGTACATCCCAGTGTGAGACAGTAAGCTTCCCGGTCCGTCTCCCAGTCCGTCGGGCTTGTCCCATCAAAGTCAGGATTTGCCTCGATGGCTTGACGAAAGACGCTCGTCGCAAACTCGTACCGTATCACGCCTTGAGAGAGGGAAAAGTATGAAACTGAAGGGTTCGATAATATGTACGACGACTCGAGAAATTCGACGACCGTATAGTGCGAGACGGAGACTCTGTAAACTGTCTTCTTGCTGAGGGTGCTACCGACACCAGCGTCATCTACGAGGGTTGCTGTACTGCTCGTCATGGACCCGTCGTCTGGCTCCTCGCTGGAAACGCACTTGAAGGTTAGTAGACAATCGCATAGTTCTCTCAGATGTTCGACGTCGAAGCTCCGATCGATCTCATTCGATGATGACTCCTTTCTATTCCCGTACAGGTCATAATCGGCTGCAGACACCAACAACTCAGCATTGATCCCGTTGCTGGTAAGCCAGGCCGCCTTGGAGTGTCCAATCACCCAGATAAGAACTCGCCGCACATATTCTCGGTCCTGGGGTGAAATGGCGCTCAGGATCCTCGTATACGTCTCGGCCAGATCCACCGGCAAGTTTTGCAGCGTTTCTTCAAGCTGTGAGATGTCTCGTAGGCGTTCTATTTTCCTGAGTTGCAGTTCCGCCCATTGGAACCTGGATATCGAGGTCAGCATGGCCATACCTTTGACAGTTCAGTGGAGAAAGATGATAACTCACATTCCATCAGACTTTGCAACCAGCAGATCCTCGATCCTCTGATGTTCATCTCGCCAACGGCGCAGCCTATAACTTGACGCAAGTCTCGAGTTGACCATCTTCCTTATATCCGTCTTCACAGCGGCGTTTGACATGGACACAACACTACCAAAGATAGCGCCAAATACTCTTTCAATCTCGAAATACGGCCGACTGGTAGTGAGGATCCTGATTTTCCGGAATCGTGTATCCAGGACCAGCGTAGCGATCAAATTGACCAGCTCAGATCGGGGGTTACTTTCATCGATGGCGTCAACCACCACGTACAGGACATCCAATTGCTCGAGGACTAGCTCGAGAGCACTTTCCAGTTCCGGGATGCTTGGCTCACAACCCCGGTCATACATCCTCTTCAGCCTTCCTGGAAGGTATCGGGTCTGCCGGCCAGCTTGGCTGAGTGTCCAGCTTAGAAAAGGACCGCACTCATCCTGATCATGCGAGTAATGGCAGTAGTAGTAGGCGCATCCCATTCTACTGCCCGAAGGAGAGTGATCGCAGTGGTGTTGAATCTGCTCGATTAGAAAGGATGCCAGGACTGTTTTCCCTGTTCCGGGTGGGCCATGGATCCAGAGGGATCGATCTGGGTGTTTTCCGGATAGCCAGTTCTCCCATTCTGGAAGTCTGAGCATCCACGTACTGGTGTGCGGCTCGTGCTTCCGGAACGTGGTGGTTTGGAGGGATGATGGATTCGTTTTCTCGAGCCACCGAAAGATCTCGCGCTTGTCTGAGTCTGAGACGACATCGGACAGGTGGCTCAGGGCTGACTGTATATCTTTGAGGTCGTGACTTTAAGGATCATAGATGGTAAGCTTATGGCAAATAAAGACGTCGGAACAAGTGATGGTGTACGCACGAAATATCGCCTGAAATAGCCAGCAACAAGGTGGCTTTATGGTGCGACAGCTCAGCCAGCAGCTTTCTTGCCCTGGACTGCTTAAACGGCCAAGCCAACTGGGCGGCCGATATCCGACGGAAGCCCCTTCCATTTCTGACCACGGAGCCACCTTGTTTTGCCCATAAAAGCTCCCTGTCTGCTCAGAAAGGTCCAGAACCAGTAGCCATAAGCGACAAGAAACCGCACCTTCTGAACAAAAATGAAGACCAGAAGCTGTCGTTATTAGGGAGAGGGCGAGAACGTGTTTCTGGACATGGCGGTCCACTTTCTGTTTTGGGGGGGGGGGGCCCATAGGGACACGGGTACCCGTGTCTCTAAAATTTCACGGGTACCCGTGCGCATTATGTAAGCCCGCTATCCCACCCCACCCCACACCA
>MU858270.1:0-55856 GCA_033297075.1 Rhypophila decipiens | reverse complement strand
AATTGCAGAAGGTTCTGATAACTTCTGTAATTTGAGCTCCTTTTTAGGAACGGTTTGGCCGAGTGGTATGGTTCTTGGTGCTCGCCGTCACTGTGGGAAGCAGATCATCGTGTCTTTCGGGCTTTGGATGATCAAAGATCTTACCCTGCATGTCCGTGCCTTTCACAGCTGAGCCATTCAACGAGACCAACAAAGACACAGGATATGAGCTTGATAAGCAAAGATCTGAATGGAATCGGGCCTTTCTGTTGTGCAGGGAGCACGTAGCAAAAATCAGACACTCAATCACCGATGGCCGTATTGACCAGCCTTTTGCCCAATGTGTCTCTGCGGCGTTGTATGACCTCGACCAGACTTCGTGATAGTATTCTCTTCCTCCTTTGTCACTACCATGGCCAATTCCTTGCTCCCCTAGGGCAAGCAGCCATTTACGGACGCCGATGACTGTCATGGTTAGATTCCAAGGTTGTTTAGCCTGCAAAACAAAGAAACTGGTGGGGGAGGCTGTCAGTATCACGTCCTATGCCATACCATCCCCGGGGAAGGATGAGGATACGAAATGACGAGGAAAAAACTAAAGTTTGGCGGGGTCAGTTGCGTTGCTGGTGTTGGGGCTTTTTCCCGCTTCCTGGTGGTAGGCGTGCCCAGGCTGTTCAAATAACTGCCTGCCTATAATAATATTATCCACAGCCTACTACCTGTGCCATCTTTGCCTCGTGAACGGCAGTCTCTACTTGTTTGCTTGCTTTCGTCCCGTGTCCCTGTATTATTTTCAGTCTTGCTACCTACCTCTCAGGCTCTCACAGCTCAATTGCAACGCCAGGTATCACAGCTAGAAAATGAGCCCCTCCAACGACGAGATGTCTGCGTACGACCGCCTTGCAGCCATGGTCCTGTCCGACGCGTCGGGCACTCTTCTCCATGCTACAGGGCCACAGGATGAGTGGATATCTGCTCACTGGAAATCCTTTCTGCCGTTTATCTTGCTCAAACAGTCAGCAGCGGCGGCGGTGTCCGAGTCATCATCCACGGCCGCCTTCGCTGGCTGCCTGAGAGACGGGCCCACCACCTCTCTGAGCATCTACAGCGGTCAACGCCTCCCAGACGGTAACATCGTCAGCCTCATCCTCAAAACCTCAGGGGAGGGCAAGAACAACGATAATCTCGACGCGTTCTTTGCCCAGCTAATCCTGAACCAAACCACCTTTGCCACCCACCCTCCGACGGTCTTGACGGCAGCGGAAGCTGAAGAATCAGCTTCATCCGCAGCTGCCATCACCGCCATCTTCGACTCTTACCTCCGGTACCAAGGCAAGGACGACAAGTGGACAGCCGTGGGGTCCTCCTACTTTCTGGTGCGCGTGAAGCGCTTCACGGCCAAGAAGGCGAGGATCGAGCTCTGCCTGCCCGCTTTCCCGTGCAAGTCGTCCAACCCGAACAAGGTCACGGGGAAGAGCCCGGACCGCGGAGAGTGGCTCGCCCTCGAGCGTCTCCACGGCTTCGTTGAGGCGGTCGGGAAGGTGTACCCCCCTGGCGCGCTGGTCTGGATCATCAGCGACGGTCATGTGTTTAGCGACTGCAGTAAGTCCCATTTCTTCTGGTACATGTCATGAATCATCGACTTGAAATGATTCACGGAAAAGCTGACCCCAGAATTTCACTCAAAAAGTTGGCGTGGACGACGCAGATGTCGACAGGTACGGGGAGCAGCTGGCCGAGATGAACCGTACCATCGGTCTCGCTAGCGGCCGGGCGGATAGCGTCCAGTTCAGGTCGCTCGTCGACCTCTTCTGCCACCCGAGCAACGGAGAGGATATGGACCGGCTCGGTCTTGCCGCCCTGGAGCACGTCCTGCCGACGTCCATGACGGACGAGGCGGAGCTGTGCAGACGCATCCTCATGGCGGGCTTCCAGCCGCAGAGGACCAAGGTCCGCGCGCACATCGAGTCGGGAGACTCTGCCGTCTTGGCTCTGTACCGCGGCTTCTCGCGCTTCATGCTCGAAGACCTGGAGCTGCACCCTTTTACGCAAAAGATGAGTCGGTCGAAGCAGAAGAAGCTCTCGAGCGAGGTGGCGTTTGAGATGATCCTGGTCCGTCTCCTCCGTTACTCACTACATATTTTGACTTCTCGGCTGAAACTGGACCCTTTGATAGCGAAACCAAGCCTATTCGAACCTCGTGGAATTGCTGTTTCCGCATCATCTGCGTCTGTCCATTCACGCGTAAGTTTGTTCTTTGTCCCCCTTGCTGTAGAATGGTTCTCCTAACGGTCTTGTTGCAGGCACAACAACGCCGGGCCCAAGTTTGGCATTCAGCTCTTTGACCCAGCCTCAGTCCGAGTGGCCAAGACGCTCGACCCAGACAGCGCGACCATGACCACGATGGACCTGCTGCACATCCCGACACCGTGGCACAACTGCGTCGTCAGGCTCGGCGACAGGGTGGTTGTCACCAAAAGCAAGACGGCAAGGGACGCCGTGGCGTCTGGTACCTTGGCCGGCGGCTTGGTCCAGGGGGGCAGCAGGTCTGGCGAGTATGGCGGTGGTGGTGCGTGTTTCGAACTGCATGATCCAATGATACTAGTAGCGGCATGCCAGAATGCATGTGACGCTGCTGCAGCCCGGGGGGAGGCGAAAATGCCGACCGTTGTCGAGGTTGTGGAGACAACAGAGACGACTGTGATCTGCCATCAGGTGGACGGGTCCAATAGTGAGGGAGGTAGTAGCGGCGGGCAGTTTGCCAAGGTCGGCTCATCGACCTGGCTCTCGTGGTTGCAGAGATTGACGTCGTGGTGGGTCTGGTCGAGGTCGTCGGCGCATGCGATGTCTGGCAATCCATACCACCCGCAACACAAGTCTCAGGGCTTGGGCGCGTAGTACGGGGAAGGGGAAGTGGTTTGTTCTTGGGGGATGACGGACAAACAAACGAATGGGAAAATTTACGAAATTGGCTTCGATATTTGATTGGTTTATATATCTTTTTGTCCCTCTCGGTTGTGATTATTGATTGCTTTCGGGACTTCGAATGGTAGTACTGTGGTTGGCACAGAACTTACCAAACAATCTATTGCGATTGCACTTTCTTCCATCCAACGATTGAGAACTTTGATCGGACGACATGGCTGCTGACAGGAAGAAACTGCGAGGGGTGTACCGTGTGACTCATGTCGCTGGGAAATGTTGGAAAAGTCGAGATGGTGGCAATTGGGCCAGAAGAAAAGCCCGAAATATCCATCAAGGTGCCAGACCCTTGACAACTATGAGGCAGATTGGATGAGATCATGAGCTGGTTTAGCAGATATGAGCAGGTTTGCGTCTGGTGGACTGACTCATTGACTTTTCACCTCGCACAAAGCAAAAGTGAGTGACGGAGTATTGCCGGGGGTCTGCTTGCATTGCTTTGTCATCCGCATGACAACTGCCAAGCTGCTGGAAAGTGGGTCAAGAACCCAGCAGCCAGTGTCTTGGCAGATGAATGGTTGCCGGGCTGGACTCCTGGTTTTCGGCTCGGCAAGCTTCACGGTCCCCCCAAAATTGAAAAAGGTAACCCCAATGGCAGGGCAAGTATCTCTCGTTTCTCATTCCACATCCACCACTGGGTTACTGATCAGCCCATCAGTCTTTTTTTTTTCGTGCTCCCATGAAGAGGTTGAAGCACGGTCGGCTGCATCTGCATGTGAACCAACGCCGCAGACTGCTCAAATTTGCTCACCTACCCTTTCCGTCCTGGCGCCAAGACTCTCATTCAATCGATGCCTGGCGCGGTCCTTCAGTCCGAGGTGCCGTGGGGGCACGACTGATGCAGTGATCCTGCCATGGGCATGGGTTAGACCACCTCAAATTGGCAGAGTTGATCGTCGTTCATCCATTTTAACTCAACGAGCCGCACTTTGATCCACCTTTTTTTCTCCAGGGTCTTTGATCAAACAACGGCTTGGTAACTTCGTACAACAACACCTCGAATCTCTCCGAAACCCCCAATACCAAACCACAACCACGATGGATATGGGAGGAGGCAGCATGGCGATGCCGACGACTACGGCAGCGGCAGCGGCAGCAACGACATCGGCGCCGGCCATGGGTGGCATGGGTGGCATGGGCGGCGGCTGCAAGATCTCGGTGCGTCTTTCCTGCCAAAGTTAAACCGGCTCTTTGGGACTGCGGAGACAGAGGCTGACTTAAACAGATGTTGTGGAACTGGTACACGATCGACTCTTGCTTCATCGCCTCGAGCTGGAGGATCACGTCGCCGGGCATGATGGCCGGCTCGTGCATCGGCGTCATCCTGCTGACCATGTCGCTCGAGCTCCTCCGCCGCACAGTCAAGGAGTACGACCGCTTCCTCATCCGCCAACACACGGCGCGCCGGGCCTCAGCGGACGGCAAAACCTCGCCGCCCGTCGACGCCGGATCTGACAATGGCGTGGTCGCGGCCCCCGCAGCTGGTTATCGGCCCAAGATCTGGGAGCAGGCGATTCGCGCTTTCCTCCATATGACCCAGTTCGCAGTCGCCTACTTTGTCATGCTGTATGTTGTTTCCCAGTGGTCCAGCCTTAGATCCCTCCCTCCGATCCAAATCCACAGCTCGGCCCAAGACATCTAACACGCGACCCTGCAGTCTTGCCATGTACTACAACGGCTACATTATTATCTGCATCTTCATCGGCGCCTTTCTCGGCTCTTTTGTATTTCAGTGGGAGACGATCGGCCTGTAAGTCCTTTCTCCTGCGACACGACTGCTGTGCTTTGACTGATGGCTGATGGCGCATTAGTGGTTCGCAAACCTCTGCCACGAAGGAGGCGACTGTGTGCTGCGGCTAGCGCTGTGCAAGGAGGCCGGCAAGATGGGTTCAAGCTGGTGTTGTTGTTGGCCCAGCGCGCGGGGGACGGTAGATCAGGAAATATGGCGCGGCTGGACTCTGGGCGGCAGAATAATCACCCATTCTGCTTCTGCAAGCCGGGGATGTGTCGACCGTCAAAGTGGTTCGCTGGGATTGTAATCTCGTCAGGAGAGTTCTGTTAGCGTGAAGTTTTATTGGGAATTTGGGGACTTGGGATACCATATTGTGTAGTTTGAGTCTTTGAGTTGAGCGTGATGACTTACCTGGCCAAATAATTTACTCATTTCATCACAGTCTTTTCAAAACTTGTTCGTTCACTCTCCTCGCTCTCTAAGCTTGCCTGTTTCTTGTCCTTGCTGCACAACACCTCGTGAGATGTTTCAATCGTGCCTGAGTCCACCTCCATCCCAATATTTTCTGTGATCTGCGTTTTGCAGCGACCCTCCGTGCATTTTAGACTAGTAGACGTGGGATTGTGAAGCCGGGTCGCTATTGTTCATGTTGGGTTCATATTATTCGGGACAAGCCGTTGTACCGGCACTGTACCCCAAAATAGACCCGGAAAATCTCGCGCAAATTAACTCACTCAATGTCAGGCTTCAACTGCGAGCTGGATAGACCCAACTGCATAGAGCTCAAAAATAACCTGCTCTTGCTGGCTCGCAGTGACTGACGAGGTTTGCGAGAATATGCGATGCTCCCTCATTTATTTTTCCCCATGGGAACAGAAGCAAACATCCACGGCTCTGCCTGCACTGCATCAAGAAGACCACACCAACCGGCCAGTCTGCATGTCGAGAGAGACATCTTGGCGTGAAACAAGCTCAAGGAGCGAATGTTGGTCGCTCGCCTGATGGAGGTTGGTTCTCCGAGTTGCTGAAAGTGGATTGAGCCGGCGGGACGGGAGGCTGGATTGCCCGCTTTCTCATGGGTTTGAAGTAGCACAAAAGCCCAGGAAACATCGCGGTCGGAATATCCTGTATCGACTTCCCAATGGCAAGTGTGTGAATACATACCTGGACGGGTTAAAACCAATTTTATCACCAGAGTGGGCAAGACCCAATCTTCACGTTGCTGCTCTATATTTTCAAGTCCCTTGTCTGGATTGAGGCTCATCATGGTGCTTCCAAACACGTTGTCGGTTCTCTTGGGTCTTTGTGCCTTACCCGCCGCGCTGGGGCATAGCACGTGTAAGTTTGGACGCGACGCCTTTCTTTTCCAAGTTCATTTGCTTCCAAATTGAAGTGCTTTACTGACAATATTGCGACATCAAACAGGCAACCCGACGCCGGAGGTGCAAGATCCGCCGGTCAAGTACGGCATGATTCTCTTCCGAGCATTTGAGCCCCTCGACGTGTTTGGACCGATCCAGGCGCTGTTCATGTTGTCGAGGATCCGTCACCTGGAGCTCGCCCTGATTTCGGAGACCATGGACGTGGTCACGACGGAGCCGGTGGTGGCGGCTATGAACCCGATGAACTCTCTCGTGGTCGGTTATATCTCTCTCTTTTCTCTTGGTCCATAAAGGAACGAAACAAAACACTGACACTGTCGGGAAACATAGTTTCCGACCCTCCCGCCGAGTCACACCCTCGCCACCGCACCCAAGGACCTCGACGTGCTCATCATTCCCGGCGGCCTGGGCACCCGCTCCCCCCTAATCAACGCGACGATCGAGTACATCTCCAAGACCTACCCCAACCTGCAGTACCTGCTCACCGTGTGCACGGGCTCGGTGCTAGCCGCGCGGGCGGGGCTGCTCGACGGCCGACGCGCCACGACCAACAAGGCCTCCTGGTCTAATAATGTCATCTACGGGCCCAAGACGAAATGGATCCCCCACGCAAGGTGGGTTGTTGATGGTAACATCTGGACCTCGTCGGGCATCTCAGCCGGCATTGACGCCACGCTTGCGTTTATCGAGGATGCCTATGGCATGGCCAACGCGACGTATGTGGCGAATATGATGGAGTATGATAGGCATACGGACCCGGCTTGGGACCCGTTTGCTGATGTGTTCAAGCCGAATATGACGGGGGTTTTGACCCGTCGCTGGGCGGTCTAGCCTGTGATGGGTTCGTTGCCTGGTGAGTTGGTTTGGTAATTGAACGCGGCTTTGGGTTGGGGCTGATTATGTTGATTGGTAATTTCAGTGGTGAGGGTGGCGGGGAGAATGAAGATCATTATGAGCTGAAATCGAATATGAGAGATGTTAGACTCTAATTAGCCGGGAGTAGTTGTCACATTGTAGTGCCAGCCATGTTATGCATCCTCATCATGTCTCTTTGTGTTTCCCATTTTTGGCTTTACGGACGGCGCCTAATATACGGGCAAAGATCCTCTCGTATACAAGCACCAGTCTTCTCATATACCGGGACTACTCTTGTAGAATAAACGCCTTAACTAGACTAAAATAGAGGCTTTAACTGGACTGGATTAAAGGCCTTAACGAGCAGTAATAAATGCCTCTGGTCTGGAAAAGTAAAATGGGACTGTCCGGGCAATTAGCCCTCCCTTTGTCCTGGACACAACACTATCACCATCTTCGTCACCAAGAAGATGGGCGCCGCGACAACCACCTCCGACATCCCGGCTTCGGCCAAAGTAGGAGCTCTCCCGGACTCTTATGACCATTAGTACGCCATTGCAAGTGAGGCGCCAATTTGGTTTGTCGTTCCTTGCTTCGCCAACTTCGGCCTCGACCGACGAGATCACCGGGGCCATCAACAAAGTGACACAAGCGCCCTCCGCAGCAACCTTGTGCAAGAGTTGCTGATATCGCTTGCTCTCCTCCTTGTCTATATCATTGTGGTACTGATCGGGGTCGGTCACTCCCTCGAGCCGATTTATCCCGAAATCCTCGCGGCGGATGGTGTTTTAGACACCACCAATAACGAATGCCCTCTGGAATGCCCTCCAGAATTACAACAGGTCCTCAGTGGACCATCCCCTCCAGCACTGGACCTTTTCCGGCAACTACCCAGACCTACCTCCAATGATACATGGGGTATCTATGCCGTCGTCTAGTGCCTGTATACGAGAGTATTAGTGCCTGTATATTAGGTGCCTTATGGACGAGATTTACGCCTTGCTCATGTTTGAGGATATTGTCAACTCGGACGAAGACATTTCCAAGGGAAAAGCAAACCTGAAAAGTTTGCCGAGAAGGCGAGAAAGCCCGCCAAAAGATTCGGAGTAAGTTGTATGGCCAATAAGACTTTCGGGAAGAAATCTCTTTTAACGGCAAGCTGACAAATCCACCACGTGGCAACAGAAAGTCAAGGTGCCCATCGATGATACAGTTGTCGGTTCATTGAAAATCAAGGACGATAATGCTGATTCTTGGACAAAGGAGGATCCGAAACTGCACCAGATCCACGCTCACCTGGAGGAGTTGGAGAAGGAGGAGAAGAACGATTAAGGACGTGTACTGAATGCCAAAAACCTTGTCGTTGGAGTAAGATCCAGTGGACTTGACTTATGTCCTGTCCTGCAGAAATCCATGTGGTACTGGCATAATCTCTAATTATATCGAGTCAGGAAGGTGACGACAAAAGGACAGCCAAGATTTGTAATCTCCCCACGAGATTTGTGAACTGCGAGCAGGTAATATAGAGATCCGGCTCCTTTGAAGAGGCACAGTTTATGGATGTAGTAATGGATGTGCCACGAGTCAACGGCACATTCCGTCCTTGCCCATCTTTTCGGATCTTGGCAGGCAGGGCGGGTCACATTATCGTCTTTGAAACAGCCGGCCATGATGAACACAGCAGTGGTTTTTCTGACGTGGGAGAGTTGGACCTAAGAATTAGCTGATAGGGTAAAGATCTTGTGTAAGGGCGTACAAGTGGCGAGGTTTTACAAAGTTCAAGGCATTCTGCTCGGATTTCAATTTCCAACGGGGACTTTGCGGAGGGACTTTGCGGATGACATTGAGCACCCTCGATCCAGCAACCAGGTTGTGGATTTTCCAAGGAGACGTGTAAACATTCGTATGGTTAACGTCAAATCGTGAAGCTTGAGCCTGTGATTTTCAGCTCGTTTGTTTAGGCTTGTCGACGATGATGAGTGTAGAGAGCCCATGTGAGTAATACCCCGAGTCGCCAGAGTACGTAGCACCGCGTGTAATATGGACACTGCAGTCATGTGTAATCACTACTACACAAAGACCGCGTGCCATTGTGTTATCGTACGTTGCACCGTTGGTAAGATTTCGGCGCCAGTTAGGGGCGGTAAAAGTGGAGTTATTGTTCAAATTTCTGTACAAATCTTACTCCTGCAGGCACGAACAATTGAGTGCTAGATCAATCTATCACGAGTAGTAAGACCCTTTATACTGATGATAATAGATGTCAATTGTCAACAACAGCTTATACCAATTTTATATCGACAATCGGAAAGTCTTTGTAATAGACTGAACTAAAGTTCACACCTCCATCTCGCTCGATTATCCGGATTCCTAGTGCCTGCGCGAATGCGGCGCTGAAAGTTTTGGACTTTTTTCACCAATCCAGACTGATGGTTACATTTGCTGTGATACAGATGACGCGACTCGTACGGATTCATCATCACTGAACCAGCCGCTGCTAACATAAGAGTGTATAAACTCGGGTCTACCCGCACCTGTCAATTGTCCGGCACGATCAAATCCGGTTAACAGTCCTTCGGGGTTCCATCGCTGGATTCCGCGCCGCCATGCTTCCACGCGGCGCTGTTCCTGGCGGCGTAACGCCATATCAACTCGGCATTTAATCTGCAGTGTGGCTAAGCAAGAAGGATTCGGATCCCTCCATACGATAAAGATTGGCTTTAATTCCTTCAAATCCCCGGTTCAACGTTGGAGATTTCCTGGACGGTCTATCCAGTTCGAGACTTTGAGTTCGAGAATACTGGGTCGGGGAGCGACTAAATGCGAAGTTGCAGTTTGACGCAATCTTGAACACCATACTCAATATTGGATTGGATTCGTGTTTGGGAATGGCATCAGAACTGGTACCTGACGCCAGGGTGGTGGTCCCTGGCGTCCCGTACCACACCTTCATCACCTCAATATGGACAACCACCGGCCTGGCAATGGTATTTCTCTTCCTTCGACTATATTCACGATGGCTGGGAAAACGACGTCTCCATCTTGACGACTACTTCATCATATTCGCGGGCGCTCTAGCCCTCGCGACCGCCGCTCTCTGGCAATGGGCAGCTCCGGCCATGTACCGGTCACTAACCGCCGCTGGTTTACACGGCGATCTGCCCGCCGATTTTCCCCAACAACTCAAAAGGTTCCTGGTGACATGGGGAGTCATCCAGATGTTCTACGCAACCTCTTTGACAGCCGTCAAGGTCTCGTTCCTGGTCTTTTTCCGTCGGCTGGGGGGACATATGTCCCGTCTTCGATTCATCTGGTGGCCAGTTCTATTCTTCACGTTAGCCAGCTGGGCCATCATGACAGGGCTGGTACATTATCGGTGCGTGTTCACATCGCTCGAAGAGATTTTCGAGTACTGCTCGACACCCGATAGCATCCAGTTCACGACCGCGACACTCAAAGTCGGCTGTTCACTTGACGTGATTTCCGACTTTCTAAGTAAGCAGCTTCCTCCGCGCCAGATCTTTCCAAACAAAACCATTCCTTTCCCGTTAGATTAACAAAAGAAAAACCCAAACCCAGTTCTCCTAATCCCCATAATCCTCCTTTGGGGCGTACAAATCCCCAGAAAGCGCAAAATCGTCTTCATAGGGCTAATCAGCCTGACCCTCGTGACAATAATAATATCCATCGCCCGCGCAGCCGATGGCTTCGCCACGCACTGGAACACGCACCAAGACGACGTGTCCTACCTCTGTCTCTGGACGGCCGTCGAGCCCTGCGCGGCCATCATCGTCGCCTGTCTGACCGCCTTTCCCCAACTCTTCGCTCCTGCCTCGTCTCGTCGACCGGTCTACACGCCCGGGGAAGTCGCCTGGGTCGAACATCATGCCGCCGGGCCCGGAGGTAACAGAACCGGTGCGGGAGGTAGTGCTGGACGAATTAATGTCCTCGTGTCATATGGGCACCATATTTCAAGAATAAGCCAGGAGCCTCCTATGGAACTGGAGGGTGATGATAAGAGCAGCGGTGATGATTTGGGTTATATGCATTCACATGGAGCGAGGAGTATAAATGATCACCATCAGCTCTCGAACTTGTCTACGCATAGCAAGTCCCAGGAGAGTCAATTAGCTATTATCGGCTGGGAACCTCCTATACCAACACCAACAAAGACAGCCGCGGCGGTGGCGGGATTTTATATAAAGACTAGGACCTCGGTTAATAGCAAGACGCTGTCATAATGAGGTGTTCTTATCATCATAGGATCTAGGTAGTTCAAATGGCGGTTCATAGATGGGTATCCCGTATTGTTCAAAACACCGCAGAGCACGTGAAGAGAAACTCGCTCTGGTCGCAGACCACTATCTTCTTATCAAGGTTAAATACCGGAGGATTAGTGTTGCATATCAAAGCCAAAGGTGCAACGACTCAAACTTATAACAACCAAAAAGACCGAAACTTTCATGTTGCGGTCTCCTATGTCAAGATCACCACCTCACTTTCGTGCGTTAGACTGCCGTATGACCCTCGTATTTAGGGTGCGTACAGTGAAGGTACGGCTGGAGCAATTGAATTGGCGAGGTTATATGGGAGCCGGCAAGGGACAAGTTGTGGGAGTATATCAATGAGAACGTGGTCGTGATAGGGAGCAACCCTAACCCTAACCCCAACAATTTTAATTTCTGGTCTACAGCCTTTCAGCCTTAACGCCAATTTTCACACCCACGTCAAGTAAGTCGTCACGTTAATTGAAGTCGTTATGTCCAAGTCAAACGAATTCGTTCAATTCGCCGAATTTATTTAAAATCACTCAACTCGGCAGGAAGAGGGTTGCGGAGTTCGGGGCTCTAGGGGGGAAATTGTGGCTCAAATCTGTGGCGATCAACCAGAAATTGTTGGGCAGATGCGTACAAAGAATTGAGTTTTGCCGGGCGACTTCCTTACTAAGATCCTTTTCACAGTGCTGGGAGAGGATCATTACAGTACTTCGAGACGGCCTCTTGTCATATCACTGCCCGATGATTCATGGAGTCAAACTTTGATTGAACTATGTACAGGTGAAAAGTTGAAGCCATTACCCTCACTGCCTATGTACAAGGGGCTACCATCCATTCCTCTCCTCATCCTCCTCGAATCCCTCCTCCAAAAACAAGACAAGGTTGAAACCCAAAGACTTTCCTGCCCATCCTGCCTATGACCAGAAGTTTCCCACCCCGCCCATTGTCGCCAACTCCAGTGGTTGAATTGAAAAAAGTATCAGTTTCGAAATCGAGTGCCAGTCAAACCTGAGGAGCTGGGAAAGATGGAAGCCACGTCGTCAGGCTGCTGCTTTTGTTGCGGGGATGCTCGTCGTCATTGCCGGTGATGGTTGGGCGTAAGAGAGTACCGCTTAAAAGACGCAGCACTTAAAGACATCGTCGGCGCAGGTGAGGGCCAAGCAGGAGACGATGAGAATGGGGTTGAGGCGGTTGAGGCAGCGGATACCGGCGGCACCGCAGGTCCTGCTGACGCAGCTGACACAGTTGCTGTCGAAGGCTTGGGTGCCAACTTCACCGCCGCCGGGGACGGGCTTGATGGGGGCGGGGACGGCGGGAGCAGGGGCGACAGCGGCGGGGGCGGCCGCCTCGGGGACGGGGCTGGCCATGACGAGTCCAGCGAGGACAGAGACGAGGGCGAATGAGATCTTCATGTTTGCGGTTGGGGAGTTTGCGAGAACTTGAAGTGTGCTTTTAAAGGTGGGCAGGTAGAGGAGGCAGTGGGTAGAGGCAGGCGTTTGAATTGTTGGCTGATGAGATACTGTTTCTGATGACTGAAGGGCGAAGACCTTTGATCTTTATACTTTTGGTTTTGAAGAAAAGAATGCGTTTTGAAGAAAAGAATGCTGGGACAGATCGACCAACGGATTCTGTTACTCCGAGTTCCCCTTGGCGGCTCCGTACAACTCCACCGAAACTACTCATACAACGGCAGATTTTCACCTCCAGATCCTGAGTTAGAATTCAGCAGACCAGGACGCAGGACAGAGAATACGACACAGTACCACACTGTGAAGAAAGAAATGTTAGAATAGATCCACCGACGAATTCCGCTACTCCGAGTTCCCCTTGGCGGCTCCGTACAACTCGACGAAAACTCCTCATAGAACGCCAGTTTTTTCACATACAGAACAGTTAGAATTCCAGGTTCAGTCGACTAGAGCACAGAATAAAGGATAGAACGCAGTTCCGTACTACGCCAGTATGGCCACGCGTAAACTGTCAGTTCCGCTACTTGCATACCAACAAAACAGTTAATCCAAACCTCATCTCGATCTCGATCCTAGAGACTAGCCGCTAGCGAGCAGGCTGAAGGACCCGAATAGGCGAGCTAGCCAATCACAACTGCTACATAATAAGTTATGGATAGCAATGCATCCAAAAACTACGACCGCTCACTGATTGTAAGGTAGGATTGCCGAGCCTCCTACGTTGTAACACAAGTCAAAAAAAATCTGCAGGCAAAAGGGGGCAAAGAACTTGATAGAAGAGATGGCTCTGTGATTTAAACCATTAGTCTTGGTTAGACAATACCCACGGGGACAGTGTATCCTATCTTGTCTCTCGGTGTGATTAGTCCTTGAAGCAAGCTGCAAGGCAAGGTCACTGAAGTGTAATGGATGTAACGCTCGAGAGGGGCAGCACTTTGTTTAAACCCGCACATCAACAGATACGGGAGACTTTATCTCAGGTAATCAGACCTCCTTTCACCGGCCCACAGTAGTTGGCCCATTCCCACTTACAAAAACCCATCCAATCTTGGCACCACGCTAAAAACCGTTTTGACAAACATGGAGCAGCAACAACGGTGCTGTCAGCCAAGGATGCCAAGTCCGACTTGACAAATATATATGGAGCATCGACAACGGTGCTGTCGGCCAAGGCTGCCAAGTCCGATTTGACAAACATCCACGTGTATGGAGCAGCGACGACGGCGCGATCGGCCAAGGCTGCCAAGGCCGAATTGGCGTATAAACGGGTGGGGAGAGAGGTGGCCAGGAGGTCAGCATTGGGGAGGATCTGGGTGAGGGGGTCAGTAAGATTGTGGTTAACCACGTGGGCGTAACAATGTGGAGTGAGAATTAATTCTACCAAATTTGTTCGGGATTCATCACACCCATTTTTACGACTGTGTATTAGCTTGGATAAGAAGAAGAGGGATGAGGAGGGAGGCTTAACTGCTACATATCGGGGCCAAACCCACACGTTGATAAAAGGGACCTTTTGCATTACCCCGGTGGGGGGGTTAGCCGGCTCCGATCGGCCGGCAGGAGCGGAGGAGCCCGCGGGTGGGGCAGGTACAAAACACCCCCGTCGGTACGACACCGGTCCGAGGAACCGAGACTACCCCGAGGTATCCACGCGCGAGACCGAAACACGTTAACAGCCCACCCCACCAAACAAAGAAAAGTCTAGGCAGCGGCCCGTAGTTTAGTGTACATCCCGTCGCCGCGGTGCTGATCATGATCATCGTGGAGGAGCCTGCACCGATAAGCCCCTCGTCGCCGCATTATCATCTCCACCGGTCAATTCTATCCATACAACAAGTGCTCAGGCCTCCTGTCCCTTCTCAGTTCTTACCCGCCGGGCTGTGGGGATACCCACGGATTCAGACCGGCAACCATCCGACCTCTGCTCCTTTGGCTGATTATGGCTCTCCCCCTGATCCGACCGATGCACCATCTTGCCAGAGTACGGAAAATTGCACCATTTCACACATCTCGTTGGCACTCGTGAACTCAACATGCCCGTCTTGGCGTCTTCTACCCGCCGTCGTCCTCGCCATCCCCATTGCCCTTTAGTGTCTCAAACACACTCTTTGGCTCACCTTGAAGCCCACATCCTGCCCCACGGCGAGGTGGGAGTGACACTAACTCTAACCCCAGGCGATCGTCCTTTTATTTAATGTTGGACAGAGAGGAGCAAGAAGAAAGGGGAAATAACCAGTGAGAAGCAATGCACTCTGGACTTCAGTAAGTTTTAAGGGGCGTTCTAACACGGCTAGGCTCACGTGGCCGACGGAAATCATCTATTGGTCGAAGGTGTAGAGTTGTCACATAATTATACCAAATAGCTATAAATAGGTGGGGATTGTCCCCAGGATGGTCCACAGAGATACACGTGGGGAAGAATCCAACTACACGTGTAGTCAACCTGATCCACCCGCGGATCGACCGTTGTCATCCCTAAACCACAAGGCGTGGAGAACTCTCTCTTCCATCGGTGGCGCCTTCCTTCCGTCTTCATTTGGGTTAGTTAGTCATCCGCTCTGCTGCTGGGGAGACCCTTGTCCGAGTCCTTTGACCGTTACAGCCCGCACAGACTGCAACGTCGTGATTGTTGTGTCGCTTGTTCTCTTCTGTCTGTGAGGCTCCATGCCCCCAACCCACAACCCCGCTCCTGCGCTTAATGACCATTGGCCAAGCCAGGCTAACATGAGAGACGAACGTGAAGTCAACGCCAATGCGCCATGGTCCACGGCGTCACTGAAGGAGGAGCAAGTCCAAGCGATGATGAGGACAACGCAGCAGTCACAGTTGCAGAGCTTATCGCTGATGGCTTCAAACGCTTCCAATTTTGAATACACGATGTACCAGTCAATGCAGAAGCGATATGAGCGCCGGACAGAAGAAGGAAAGAAACCGAAACAATGGGTGATCACGACTGTCAGTTTGTATATGTGTTATCAGGCACATATTATGTGCCTGATAACATGGATCTTGGTCAGCCCATCACTTCGTGGTATACTACTTGGAGGAACCAAGCCGGTATTTGCGATCACAAGCCAAGTCAAACGGTCGAGAAGAGAATAGAAAAGCCGCTAAGCCTAATGCTGAAGCTCCGAAAGATATACTCAAAGGGATCAAGACTGGGAACAGCCGAGACAATGGCAGTGGAGCAGAAAAGGAGAATTTTTGAGGCCAAGGAGGTTTTGTCCTCGTCCAGTGAATTCATGGACCAAAGCCTGGAGGAAATGCCGACATTAAGATGGGCAAACTGTATTTCCGGCATCGGTTTGGCTTTGCATAGGATATCAATGAAATAGAAAGTTACAACTCCGAGTGATGTTAAGAAACAACGCTTAAATATCCTCTGGAAAAAAGAGACAAAGCGACTTAGAACTTTGACCCTTTTGCTTTAAGATGACTATAATAGCGAGAGTTAAAACTACTAAATAATCAGACAGCTAACATGAATTTCTTAAACTCATATGTTGACTCTGGTGGAGGAAAGCAAAGCAGAAAGACCTAGCATTTAAACTCACTAGGAGACCCAAAAGATTAATGACCATTCCAAGCCATTCACGATCTGTATAGACGACAGAGAGACAACTACTCCAGCCGGCGGTGCTAGTCACCGAGGTGAGTGTGAGAACTGGTAATCCCAAATCTCAGCTAACAACAAGAGAATGTGCCAAGTAACGAATGCTAGATTTTAACACTCAAGGACCGTGGATCCGATATCATGCTAGTCTGGTTGCAGTAAGACCTTATATATTCGAATCCTTGGTTGACATATTGTTTGCACGACACATCAACTAACCCTAACCCTAACGTTCAGCCACCCTTTCGTACATTGGCGCCGTCGCCATTAACATAATTACCAGCGGGCAACCTGAAAACCCCACCGCTACACTAACATATCCACCGCCAACACAAAGTCTTAACCTCTGAGTCAATTACCTATCATAGGCTGGGAAATTTCTATATCAACCCTAACAAAGACAGCTGGTGTAGGTGTAGTTACGGCGGTGGCGGGATTTTATACAAGGACGAGGACGTCGGTTGATGGCAAGATCCTGTTATGATTATGTATATTCATACTGATGGGTTTCAAGTGGTTGAATTAGAAGAAGTAAATACCTAGCCTGCCTTTAAGAGTACGGCATCTGTATCGTGACGGTACGTGGAAAGATCCTGATTGCGGGAATCCCACCTCGGCTCAAAGACAGACCGGGCTGACGGGTGATAGATAAGCAGCAGATTGGTTACACAAGGATCCGGTGTCTATTTAGCCACTCACAGGCCATTACGAACGCGGCCCTTTTCTTGTCCTTCATCGAAATCCTAAATTCAACATCAGTTCCGCTCCTGAACAAAGAAAAAACATCGCCATTAGACTTGTCATTATCATGTCAACCTCAACCAGACTAATCCATGGCCCACTCACCACTTTATTCGTCCCCCCCGAAGGCTGCGCCGACGTAGCCATCCAGTACTGGGGACCGACCGTGTCGATCAAGGACTCCGGGCCTTCGTTCAAGACGCCGACCGGCACAGGGGGCACCATCACGCTAGGCCCATACAAACCGTCCTGTTTTGGGGCCACGGATCGGATTAATAGCTGTCTACCATATACCAAAGTCTCGAGCACTGCCCCGTTCTCCCCTGGGTCAGTTTGTCCAAAAGGATGGACCGGTTCCGCGACGTTTTACCCCAGCAGTTATCTCATCAAGTCACCCGGGGGCACGGACACTATCAATCAAGCCGGGGGCCGAAGTCGTCAATCAGATGAGACGCTGATCGAATGTTGCCCATCGTAAGCTTTTTTTCAAATTCTCCAGACTCAAAGTTTCACGCCAATCAAGGAAAAAGAATCAGTGCCAGAAAGGCTGATACAACCAACCACTTCTTGTCGTCAACAGAGGCCTCGACTACGTCGGCCCCATCGATATCGGCGGCTGCTCGCAAACCTCGGCCGTGGGAATCTTCACCGGGACCATATGCCACGGCAACATCGACGTGGAATACACAAAAACAGTCATCACCATCGACGGGGGAAATCCAACCGCCAAAGCCGTCCTCAGCTGGGGAGACGTCACCTACACGGTAACACAATCAGCCGTCACAGAAAACGTCGTGGGCCTCGCCCTCTTGCATCGGGAGCAAGATATTTCTCTTTTCTCAGCTTTTACGGACAAGACGGCCGATGGCGGTAGCTCTGTTCCAAGTTTGAGTCCCCCTGGGCCCGGTTCGGAATCCCCCACAGACAATGCGACGGGTACGCTCAGTACCGGATCCCGGGTCGGAATCGGTGTTGGTGCTGCGCTAGGAGTCCTAATCCTCGCAGTGACATTTTGGCTGTTTTTTCGACGGATGCGCGCAAAGAAACTTGCTGCTGCCCGACGACTCGCAGACGAGGGATCGACGGCGGGAAAGCCGGAACTCGATGCGAATGCCAACGTGGCCGGGACAGTCCAACGCAAGGACGTAATGCCTGAGTTGGGAATTGAATCGATAGTTGGTCAGACAACCGGCCGAGGGGAACTTGAAGGTGCAACCCAAACGGCAGGGGTCGCAGAGCTGGGGAGCGATGGTCATGACTCGTCAAGAGCACATTATCACGAATCACAGCAGTCTGCGGTCCCAGGTGCTGGAATTGCTGGAACAAGGCCGGAGTTGCTTGGTAGTGGCGGAGCTCTTGTCCCAGTTGAACTTCAAGGGCAAGCGAAGGTTTCCTACAATCAGCCAGATGTGCGCCCAGCGGTGTTGCATGATAATACACCAGTGACTAGTGGCCACTACTCAACTCAGGAACACGCGGATCCAGCACAAGGTCATTACTCAACTCTTGAACCTGTTCCTATTCGGGACCATTCCGGGCCCTCAACACATGTCGCTCATGATGATCGAGCGGAACGTCTTTTGACTCTCCAGCAAGAGCAAGAACGATTGAACGTCGAGGCAGATTACATTCGGCACTTGATGGCGGTGGAAGCCCAGCAGCGCAGGATACAAGATGAAATTCAGCGGCTGGGGAGTCTTGACAGACCAGGAGGATAACTCGCATCGGAGTCCTGATTAGTAATACGCTCGCACATGCACTTGGCCAGAAGAGCCTGAACAAAGAGTCCAAATCAACATCAAGATTCATGCAGTTATTTATCGCCTCAGCCGCACCATCAAAGCCGAAGCTTGTCTAGAATAGACAACGGTGGGGTGGACGCCTATTTATCTAGCATCTTGGCATTGATGGCCACACTATCAAAAAACGAACAACACGGCTATTGTGCTGTGTTAGTGGGCTCAAGCCTTGGCGCCGCGCGCTAAGATCGCGAGGGGTCGATAGCCTCATCTTGGCAACCACGTTCTATCATTCGAAATCAGATCATGTTTCTGCAGAGCCGCATTGCCATCCACAATCAGTTGAACATAAAAGGTCCATCCACGTCCGCTGCTGCTCTTTATCAAAACAACCTTCATCTATGTCCATCAAACTTGATCCTATCAACCCAAACCTCATTCTCACCATGACCACCTCAACCCTAACCCTCCTCCTCACCACTTCCTTGGTGTCCCTGTCCCTAGTGGGCGCATCAAACCCCATATTCGGCGGCTCCGCATTCTCAGACTGCGAAGATTGCCTGGACCGAGTGTATAATTACTGTCCCGGCAGCTACACCAGCAAGTCGTACGCACAATGTCTCTGCGACGGCCAAGGCGCCGTGGACTTTATCCAGTGTCAGGCGCTGTGTAGTCGGTATGATAGCTTCACCGGCGCGTCGGTCGGTGCCATGTGGCAGGGGTATTGTATCTATTTTTATCCGGAGCTGTGTCCCCAGGCTGAGCAGTGGGTTGATCCTTCTGTTTGGGAGGGGGCTTGTGGGGATGGAGCTTCGAGTGGTGGTGGCTCGGGGTCTGGGTCAGGATCGGGATCGGGATCTGATGATGATAGCGGGAGTGGAAGCAGTGATGATGGAGATACCGATGATTCGGGGAGCGGGTCTGGTAGTGGTGATGGTGATGAGGACGACGTGACATCGTACGTTTTGAGCTTTTCAAACGCTGGGTGAATATATCGACTGACAGTTTCTAGGTCCGAAGCTCCCTCTTTTGAAGTTAGCACTACCACCTCCGATTCATCCCCCGAGCCGACAACAACCTCTGAAACATCGACCGATAGTACGACTACCACGACTTCGGGAACTACTACGACTGGCGGAGCAGGACCGCGACCAACAATCAACAACGCAGCTGGATCTGCTGGGCCGGAAGGAAACTTTTTGATGGGATTCTTGTTCACCGTTGTGTTGCCAATTCTTAAAGAAATGTGGCTATGATAAGGCGCCTAATATACAGGCACCAGTTTGTTTATATACAGGCACTGCTTTTGTTGGAATAGAGGCTTTAACTAGCTGGAATAAATGTCTTGACTGGACTGGAATAAATGCTTCTTGTCTGGAATAAATACCCTAGCTGGACCGGAATAAATGCCCTAACTAGCTAGAATAAATGCTCTAACTAGCTCGAATAAATACCTTAACTAGACAAGAATAAATACCTTAACTGGACTAGAATAAATACTTCTAGTCCGGAATAAATGCCCTGGCTGGACTGGAATAAATGCCCTAACTGGCTGGAATAAATACCTCTAGTCTAGAAAGTCAAATTGGACTGTTGCCTGTATATTAGGCCCCTATAATAATGGCTAATATTCAGGCACTACTACTCTCGTATACAGGCACCAGTCCAATTTCACTTTGTCAATCTCAAGGCATTTATTCCTGCTTTTAAAACACTATAAGCCAGAACCCCGTGCAATCAAGGAGAGTGACTAAAACACCACTCGCCTGAATCCCACTGGCCGATCATGTTCCCCCTCGTCATGAACGATAGTACTATTACCGCCCCCAAACACATATCCGACTTGAACTTGGCTTTCCGTCGAAATCTCATTTTTCTTCCGTAACACAACATTATCCGCGTTCCCAACCAGCCTCTGCTGTTTTTGAAAATCCCTCACAACTTCTTCCCCCCCATCACAAGTAAGATAATACACAAGTCCGGCAATACAATCCGGCCTCACAGGCAACTGCTTCCTTTTCTTTTTCCGATCAACAATTACCACCACTAAATACGCCCCAAGCACAAGAATCATATACCCCAATATACCAACCGTCGTCCAGCCCGTAGCCAGATGCAACCCCCAGGTCTGGTACCGTCGGAAGGGGATATGCGCCATAAGTATAGGGATTCCTTTCGACAAGATGCCGGCTAGCGCGACAAGGGTCGACACCACCAAGGCAAGAAAAGTACCTCTGTCTGTTGCCTTGCTCCTCCTATGGAGTAATAGAAAAAGGAGGCGGCGTAAACTCTTTACAAAGCCGTCGAATACCGTTATTGGCGGAGAAAACTGCATCATGTCCGCTCGACTGGTGAGGTACACAGTGGAATCAAACCTCCACCAAAAGGTAGTCACTATGCTTTGCGAAAAGAGATAGTCCCAAAAGAGAGTGATGCACACTGCTAGAGAGGTGAAGAGGATGGAGACGGCTATGGACTGGGAGTCCATGAATTGCTCGAATGAGATGGATATAGATATGCTGCTGCTGCTGGGCTGGAGGGGATCAATCTCCACGGATTCGTAGTATGTTATTAGGATGAAGAGGGCTGAGAGGAGGATTAGGACGGTTGTTTGGAAGATGGTGTGTAGGTCTGCTCGTTTGGGGTTTCTTCTGGGGAGGGTTGTCTCTTTTGCTGCCGGCGGTGTGATATTGGTGGGAACTTGAACTGGGTGTGTTGGAGCAAATGGCTGGATTGTCGAGCTGGTGCTGGTTACATGACGTAGTGGTATGAGCGCAGTAGTGGAGGTCATGCTGGGGCTGTAACTATGCGTCTCGAAAGTCTGAACAGAAGCTCGGATGGAGAGATGGTCCTCGGTCAGAAAGACTTTCCGTTCGGTCGTCTGTTCTTGTGGCCCGGCGGGGTTTGGATGGGGTGGATTTTCATCGTCGGTTCTGTCCCCTTCGCGCTGTTGTACGGGGTTGAAACTCGACAGGCCCGTCGGTGTACCTGTGGCTTCCGGTTCCCCAGCTGGCAAATCCTCCGCAAGCGGGAGGTGTAAACACGAGATGTCGATCGAGCTACGGACAGAACTCGTCTGGCCCTCCCGCAGAAGGCGCCGTTGCGACGTACGGCCCGTGTTATAGCTGGCCACGGAGGACGTGGAAAACGAATACCGTGACACCGTATCAGTATCATCTCCTTCGGTAGGGACGGCCTCATGTGTGATGACAGCCTCAAGTTCGTACGTGTCGCCGTCGTTACTTTCGTCCAGTGTTGGCATGTGAGGATTGCTTTCATGCTTTTCATGAGCGAGGATCCCGTACTCTGTAATCCCATCGCGACGCCGATACTGACCCAGCGTAAAGTTGTATCTCTCCAGGTGTTTAACCATCTTTGAAGGAATATTGCCGTCGTCCTTTGGTGCTTTCATTTCTCTCAACACATCCCAAAGACCTCGGATATTTGGCTCGCTGACAGATACCGATAGTGACGCGATATAGCCGACCGACCACGGAGGAGAAGCCACTCCTGTCTTCAACTTCATCAACAGCAAGCCCACTGGCAAAAGCAAGACAGCCATACAAATCAACATGCCCTCGGCGATTTTTAGCGTAAGGCTGTAGTATCCGAGTCCCATGTAACACCACCCATCATGGCTACCGGCTTCACAGAAGCCGAAAAAGCCAAGACTAACTGTTGATGTAGAGATAGATGTTAAAATTGTTGATAAGAAGATAAGGAGATCTAGAAGGAATGGGAGGGGTTCCCGGAGGCGCCAGAGAAGACCAAGGCTGGTCAAGGGACCTTTAATACCGCCCAAAACAAGACAAACCGAGTCTGACGCGCTGACACCTCCTGATTTCGAGTATTGGTGGCCTGACAGAATTGCAAACGGCATGACGGCGCGTAGGTTGGCGCAGAGTACTTGTATCAGCACGGAGAGGATGGTGCAGAGGACAACGGGACCCAGTAAGCCTGCCAGATACTCGGTGCCGCTCATTCTCCGAATGGCGGGCTTGACGATTCCGGGAGAAGCAGGATTCGAGGGAGGGAGCGGTCTTGAAGTCCGAGTCGGTACTGTGGGCACGGCCATGATGTTACCGTCGGGCAGGACGCTGTCTCTGATGGAAACGGGCTGTATGGCTGGAATAAAGGACACTGGCGGCCCAGATGTTGTCTGGATTTGTGCTAGACTTCCGCTTCTTGGGCCCGAGGTTACGGTTGAAAATGATGGCATGATGGTGGATGGCACAGATTCTCCTGGTTGTTGAGCTCCTAGGTTTGTCTCCATCTCCGCACCTAAATCCATGTCTGAGCTAATACTGGCGCTGAGAGATGGAACAGCCTCGACAGACTGAAAACCCCCGGTGGCCTCCTTTGCTTTTGAGATTCCAGGATTTTCGGGTCGTTGGTCTTCTTTACCTGTCCTTACCTCCGTACCTGTCCCATGATTTGGGTCAATACTGACACCCGACCATGGACCTCCCTTGCTTATGATTGCTTTTGTTGTTTGCAATGACCTGTGGGTAGTTCTCGTTGTGCCTGACTTATCGGTCGTCCCGGTATCGTTTGAGTCAAATGAGATCAGGTGGGTCTTTTTGGTGGAGTCTTGACCCTCTGACCCAGATGAAATTCCTTCCCGACTGGCTTTTGTGGTTGACGTAAGTGTCCATACGGTCGGCGGGCTCGGACTTGAGGTGGCGGTTATACTTGGGCTTGGAAACTGGGGGCTGGTGCTCGGCCAAGGTAGTATCTTGACCAGAGAAGAGGCTATCTGACTAGCCAAGGTAGGCTCACTCTCCGACGCTCTGGCTGAGATTGTCGAGGTTGGGGGTAGAGAAGCCTCGGAGAAGATAGAAATCGTCTGCGCCGGGGCACTTGTGGGCATTGAGGGGGCGCGAGAGGTGGCCACTGCCTCCCTCCAGCAACCGATGTGAGTGGGTTGTGCTGGGCTGAATATCATGCTGACACCAAGTGGCTCCTCGGTCATGTAGGCTCGGATGATCTGTTTTTGCGCCCATTCAGACCACAGCGGCAGAGGGCTAGCTTTATGCCACAATTCGCCCACGTTATATACGCTAAGAGAGTCGGGGCGCGGAAAGGGAAGGTATGGCGTAGAAACGATCTCCCAGCAGTCGCTACCCGCGTTTAGGTTTAGTGGCCATCCTCCCTGCGTTGATGCGTTGACAAAGGCGAAAGAGGTAAAGCCATTCGAGCCTGGTGTTATCATAATCGTCTTGCCGGGATATTGATTCTTCGTGTCCGTAAACACTGTCATCATCTGTTCCTCTAAAGACCAGCATTCTGGAGTGATGGTCAACCCAACGCCCATCTCCATGAGAACCTTGGTCCAGAGAAAGTTATCCAACTGTACTGCAGAAGAGTAACAGTCGTCATGGATGAGATGGACCTTGTATTCCAGCCTCCCCGACACAAATGTGCCCTCCACCAGAGCATTGCAGTCGTCCGGGTTATTCGTAAATGATGCAATAAAGACCGGCAATACACAACGACCCATCTTGTAAGGGTCAGCTTGGCCATCCTCTACCTCCAACACTGGCAGATAGCTCGTTATGTCGGATAGAGTCACAGGTTCCCCGTGAGTATAGATCGACGCGACCGAGAGTCCCCAGTTGGCAGTCCTGAATGCAGGGACATCTATACCTTCGAATTGAGTCGACGGGGGATGAGGGATCCTTAGATCTAGGTCGTCGAACGAGGCGGCCGTAGACTGGGCCGTAGTAAGGGGTATGGTTCCAGCCGGCACCACTTCACCTGGTGTTGGCGGCCGGTCCCTCAATACTGGCAGGTTACGGCGCGTGTATTCAAGGAGCGCAATCAAGATACAGATATATATAAAGATAAATGTCGCGAAAGGAGGGCGCAACAACCTTGGCTTAAACTGCCTTTCGTGTTTATTCTCGGCCATTATTTCGTCTGTTGTGGTTTTCTTGCCGTATCCTTTTTAAACAAATAACAAGCCAGAGAGTTTATATACCTTAGATAGCCCATATTACCTTAGTGGGGTACCAGAGAACATAATCTTGCACTGCTCCACTGCTAAACCGGTTTTTGTCGACGTTGCCGTAACCCAGGATCTTTGATATAGTGCCTGGTGACCATGAGGCACAGTGAGCCATCTCGGAGCCTGATAGGGCGACCCAAGCTATAACGCGCCATGGATGAAAGGGTTGGGGGGCGGTAATATCTGCTGTGACACCGACTGCGGCTCGGGCCATTTCGAGCGAATCAAGAGTTGCGCGCTAGAGCTTAGAACCGTGGACCTGCAATTAAACGTGCCGCAATATATAAAGAACATGGTTCTTTTATCAAATTTTCAATCATCTAGTCCGGTTTGAGCTCCCCTTAGCAGGAGGCCTGTTGTGTTCCACGGATTCCTTGGTCGTTATGGTCTCATGCATCGAATTCTCGGCCCGGGGTCCCGCTCCCTTTTGTCGTCAATGTGTTCCAAACATGCTACATTGCTTCTACGGTGTTTCCTTTCGTAACAAAGAACATGGGGCTTAGTTCCTCCAGGCCAAGTTGCATCAATGCCAAAACATACCATCGACCTCCAAGAATTGAGGCAAAGACATGACTTCATATGAACAGGGAGTGGCATAGGGCGCTTTTCCTTACACCCACGATGCGGTAAACCATGCACTTCTGCTGATGTTATTACGACGTAATTTTGCGATGGTCTTGACATCACTACGTGTGCCTATTTTGGCAATTGTCAAAGCCGCTAGGTCTGTGCCTGCTAAGGTCTCCTTTTCACGCCCATCTCCAGGAACCCCACCGCAGGAGAGGTTCGAATGCTGGCGTCATCACAACAACAAGCATAAATAAATGCTGCTACGATCTTTACTTAGCAAACGAACGTAGTCGTCTCCAACTCCCGCTCGCCCCTCTGGCTCCGATTTTCAACGCTTTTAACCCGTCGACTTTCCTCACTCAAAAAGTAAATAACAGTACAACTATTAATCATACCCCGCCGCCGTCACGGGCGTTTCCCCCCTCGGAAGAAAACGGAAAATGTCACCCCTCCAAACCGCCCTGAGCATCACGCACATCGACACGGCATGCGCCATCCTGAGCCTCGACGACCTAGGCATCAGCTTTCTGACCGACCCCGTCTTCTGCCCCACCGGCACGCAATGGGACATGGGCATCGCGGTGCTCACCAAGCCCACGTCCCCCGCGCTCAGTGTGGCCGAGCTGCCGCCCATCGACGCCGTCCTGCTGAGCCACGAGGACCACCCCGACAACCTCGACGAGGCCGGGCGGGTGCTTCTCGATGCCCGCAGGGTCCTAACAACCCCCGACGGCGCGAGAAGGCTGGCTCCTCGTCCCGGGGTGAGGGGTCTGCAGCCGTGGGAGAAGGTAGATTTGACGATTGGGGGCACGACCTTTGCGGTTACCGGGACGCCGTGCGTACATCTGCCCGGCGGGGAGGTCACGGGGTTTGTTATCACCGCGGAGGAGTTTGGTCAAGACGGGGGTGGTAAACCGAACGCGATATACTTCTCGGGGGACACTGTGTACCTGCCCGAGGTGGCGGCCAGGTTGCGGGAGGAGTTCCATGTTGCGGTGGCGGTTCTGAATATTGGCCGGGCCGAAGCGTCGATCCCTGGTGAAGCGCGGCCGAGGCAGATTACTCTTGGTGGAAAAGAGGCGGCGAGGCTGTTTCGTGAGATCGGGGCGGATTTGTTGGTGCCAATTCATTACGAGGACTGGGGGCATTTTTCGGAAAAGGGGGATTAGTTGCGTGAGGTGTTGAAGGGTGAGGGTTTGGGCGATGAGGTGTGTTGGCTGGAGCGGGGCGTGAAGAAGAGGGTTGTTTGAGTGCCATGTTGTGATGGAAGTTGTTGTCGACTGTTGGGTTGGTAAATCAGAAGCGTTGCAATAGAACCGTTTCTTACATCTCGCTTCGTTACACAGCTTAATGGGGTTCTCAAAAACGACAATCGGGCACTTTAAGAAGAAACGACGAAAGACCTCGCAACGGGTACAAGTATTGCAAAGGATCGGTCCATTCCTGTAATCCAACTTGAAGACCCTTTAGTTTCCTTTCCTATCAAGAAGCGGCGAGACATGTCTTTAAAACGGGATCATCAGAGACACGGACCATTGGAGTCCAGCAAGTCGAGAGGTGGTCCGACTCCGAGACACCATGACCAGGCTAACCGGATTGGGCCTCTTACCGTCTTACGGTATCACAGAGCAAGCCAAGGCTTGTAGAACGAGCTGAATAACCGTACTCGGAACTATAAGCGCGACGCACAATGCAGCCCATACGGGGTACATATTTGGCTGAGGACGAGGCCTAGAATCTGACAATCCCTTTAGGACCCCACACTTTACAAATATCTATTGGCCTATAACCCGCGTGTGCTGGGCTGCTGGCCGTCTGCGTCAACAATCAGCCCATCAGCATGCATTTATCCAATTCGGGTTTGAGTGGCTGCCCAAGGAAAGCTGAGCAAGCTGTCTGCCCGACGTTGTATTCTAACTGGCCTATTTGAAGGCCAGTCGCCCATCTCCCTCTTGGTCGCTGCTCGCTTCATCATCATCACACTATTTCCCAGCCAACACATATCAATTCAATACAATGCCGCAGCCGCTGTTCGGTTCCTTCGTTGATGGGCACAGCCAGGCCGGCTTCGTGGACACCAGCATCACGGCAACGCCCAAGAGGATCGTCATCTGCTGCGACGGCACCTGGCAGTCTTCGGTGACCAACACGGTCAACATCCCGTCCAACGTCACGCGTATTGCCCGCTACATTACCAATACGGCCCGCGACAAGGATGGCAAGTTTTGGGAGCAGGTCGTCTACTACGACGCCGGCATCGGCACTGGTGTTTCGAAGCTCGAGGCTGGTCGCCAGGGCGGCACCGGATCCGGTTTCGTCGGCAACGTCATCGAGGCCTACAACTTCATCGTTCTCAACTACAACCCCGGTGACCAGATTTTCTGCATCGGCTTCTCCCGTGGGGCTTACACTGCGCGAGCTGTGGCCGGCCTTGTGACGGACATCGGCATCATCAAGCCCCGCGACATGCAAGACTTCCCGGTCCTGTACAACCTCTATCAGAGCCACACTGACAGCCACATGTTCCGCAAGTCCAAGGTCTGGCGCGAGTGGGCCGAAGGTGTGAGACGCTTCGACCCTGACCAGAAGGACCTCCCCAAAGAATGGAAGGAGTCGCCCTCGCAGTGGCTCAAGCGCCCGCACGGCTCGCCCCCCGAGTCAACCCGGTGGGTCGAGGCCGTCGCCGTCTTCGACACGGTCGGCTCGCTTGGCATCCCCAAAATGGAGTCGTCCATCATCAACGCCGTCGTCAGCTTTTTTGGCCGCGCCGTTCCCGTCGAAACATTTGGCTTCCACAACGTGTCCCTCAGCCCCTACATCAAGAACGCCTATCATGCCCTCGCTCTCGACGAGCATCGCAAGCCCTTTGACGCCACGCTGTGGCACTTTCCCGCCGACGGCGTCTCGAGCCCGCCCAAGCCCAAGGCATCCACGGCTGCGTATACAGACAAGTGGAACAAGGTGCGCGACACCGACAACGCCACCGAGCAGCAGCTGGCCGTAGCCTGGGAGGACCTCGTCGCTGCCGAGATGTACGACGAGCTCAAGTGCACCGACTCCAACCTCCTCCAGGTGTGGTTCCCCGGCGTTCACATCAATATCGGCGGCGGAAGCGACGATCTGCTGCCCCCCGAGGCCAAGAAGGAAGAGGACCGCGACAACGCTGCGTCCTGGTACCACAGCGATATGGAGCAAATCGCCATGATCACCCTGACCTGGATGATCGAGCAGCTCCAACCCCACCTCGGCTTCGAAATCGCCACGGGTTGCATGCTCCTGCAAGACCGCTACGCCCTCGTCAGCCCAGCCCTCGACATCCTCCTCGCCGACCAGAGCAAGTTTGCCAAGAACTGGCTGGTCGACAAGGTCAAGACGATGAAGGGCAAGGCCGACACGCCCCCGGACGTATGGAACGACAACGGCGTCACCTGGAGCCGCAACATCGCCGCCGACGCGCTCATGGGCTGGGCCAGCGGGCCAATCATCGACAGCTATACGGGCCAAATGAAGAAGACCGGATCGCAGTATCGTACCCCAGGCGAGTACAGGGCCAACAAGGGCCGCACCAACGAGTACATCCACCCTTGCGTGGCCTATCGCATGGAGCGGCTCGCGGATGACGGCAAATATGAGCCCGAGGCGCTCAAGGACTTTAAGCGTGTCGAGGGCGTGGACGGCTGGGAGTGGGTCAAGGATAAATGGGGCAGTAGCGACGTCCGTATCCCCGAGTACAAGATTCGCGCTGGGCCCTTGGACGAGCCAACGAAGGATAGCATTGAGCGGGAGTGCATCGTTAGCCCGTCTGCCTGCGCTTGGGTTGAGAAGCTGGACAAGCAACTAGGCATTGACTCGGACTCGTTGCAGGCGCGCGGTGTGGATGCGAAGCTCGAGGATGTGTCGCCGCCTCAGAAACTAGTCGTTGCATAGTAAAGTTGTGGCGATGGAAGCTTTTGAGATATATTGCCTTACTTGGATTTGCAGCAAATCATATGAGTATCCAGTCTCTTATTGGTCATCTACGACTCTTTTTGTATTCTTGTAAAAGACCTGAACTGTACTAGTGTCTTTGCATTTGCGGTCTTGCTGTCCACATGTTGTTCAAGTTTGGATGCTTGCCTGCTTGCCTGCTACCGTTGGCATCGGCACCTAATTACGCAACCTTGACAAATTGCTAAAAGGGTTCACATAAATAGTCTGACTTGGGGATCTTCAGATATCTCTTCTTGGGTGCCTAGAGAGGACGCGCGTATAGTGGACTAACGCCGCGGAGCTAAACACAAGCTACACAAGATAGTCGTCGTAGCAACCTTCTACTAACCAGTCTCGGTAATCACTGCGATGAACAGGTCCTATCCACAAAACACCTAGCTTCTATTCTAAGAAGCTATTATATTATCCAGGCATTCATTGCGTTCCTGTTTTCTTTTCTTTTCCCGATATATCTTAGAAACCTTTTCCCAACATCCCGTAATCTTGGTCACAAATTCTATCTCCAATCATCACCAACACTTCCAACTTGAAAATGCACAGCATCATAAAGCGGTTCTTCTCACGGGACCAACGGGCCCTCCCCAATATCTCAATAATGGGTCTCGACGGTGCAGGAAAGACCACCCTGCTCTACAAGCTCGCCATATCAAAGATAACCGACATCATACCCACCATCGGAGTCTGGATCCAAACAGCCAATATTTGCGTTCCAGATCTAGTACCTTCATCAGCCATTGTTGATGGGGGAAAAAATGAGGAACGCCAGCCCCTGTGCTTCGCCGCTCGGGTTGCCGATGCAGGCGGGTGCGCCAGGTCGTACCCGCTCGTGCGACATTTCATGATGAAGGAAGGCGAGGTCTCGGCATTTGTGTGGGTCGTTGATGCGGCTAGTTCGTCGGAGGGTTTGCTTGATATGAGTCTGGAAGAGCTGGGGGTATTGCTGCAGGAGGATTTCGCGGTTGAGATTCCTGTTTTGGTGTGAGTTGGACTCCCGTTTGCCTCGAAAGTAGTACCTACCTATACTAACACTATGGCTGTAGACTCGCCAACAAGATTGACCTCTTCCCCGGTGCCAACAGAAAAGTCCCAGACGATCATGAATTCCGCGCCAAGTTTTGCCAACTTTTAAAAGGCAGACGATTTGCCATCTTTGAGACGAATATCACCGCTGGGTATCGACCTGAAAGTGGGCTGGCAGAGGCATTTGCCTGGCTTGGGGATGCAATCACCGCCGCCTCGACTTCTTTTTCGTCGCCGACAGAAACTCGGAAAAAGGAGAACCAAGTCACCACGGCGGAGGAGATCATCTCCAACATGCGGTCCCCGGAAATACTCTCGGCTAAGCTGGAAGATTGGCTTGCGAGGGCGGATAGAGACCCTATCACCTCGGGAGAGGAGCTTTTGAGACGGTTCTACGCTTTTGATTTGCCTAGCTGGGATCATTATATTCATTTGCGGCTGGCGTTTGTTTTGCTTGTCAAGTATGGAAGGAGAGAAGGTATGTTTGCTCTGCTCCTTTTTATTTACCTGGGTAGGTACTTGCCATATCGTGGGTTAACATCTCTTTAAACTTTCGCACACGCAACAGGCAAAGACAAAATCTTTGCCGGGTTCAAAGAGTACATTGAACACAACGGCAAGGGAGTCCATGGTGGCAAGTCATTCCACCTGACCATGACCTATTTTTGGGTGCAGATGGTTCATTTGGGTATAGCGAGAGGCACCGGCAACACAGTGAATGTGGATGGTCAGGCGGCGGCACGAGACTCACATTCGCTCTGCCCGGTCAAGGCGACCGGGGAGGACCAAGACCCCGGCACTAGTGTCGGTGACTTTGCACGGTTCCTAATGTTAAATCCGTTTTTGGTCGATGGGCTCCTTTGGCAGGATTATTATTCCAAGGAGGTGCTTATGAGTCAGGAGGCGAAGGAGGGCTTTGTGCTGCCTGATATTAAGAAGTTACCGGATGTGTTGTGATTGACGGCTAGGGGCTTGGTACCGTGGCGGAATTTTAAATAATAAAGGCATTTACAACAAGAGTACTGCTACTTTATAAGAAGATAGTGCCTATACACGGGAGGACTGGTGCCTGTATATTAGGCGGTATAAGATAATATTGTCGGCTATCCCAACAACACGTAGGGCCTGTAGGACCGGACATACATAGTCAGCAAAGCAGCCGCCGCTTCATCCTCCATCGTGAAAAACACACTTCCTGACCAGCTTGGCTCAAATCTTTAATCCAAAAGAGAGTTAGAAGGGGTAGACCACAATGTCTCACAATGCATGATTTAATGCTTTGTACTACCCAAGTATGTAACAAGCCTGTTTCACTACAAATAGTTGTTGTGCCTATTTCAGTCATCTCATACCTGTATATATCCGTCCTTTCCCATCCATGCATTCAGGCCACCCAGTGTCTGTCAGGTTACCTCAAACAGACCACCAGCAAACTCGACAAGTCGACCAAGAAGAAAAATTCACAAAGCCAAAATCTTGATAGCAGCCTGCTCCGCCACGGCAAGGATCGCAGCGGTGGGGTTACTCGTGATATGGCCCGGGAAGATGGACGCATCGACGACGAACAGATTGTCGGTGCCGTAGACCTTGGTGTTGAGATCGACGACGGCCTTTCCGCCCGATACGCGTCCGTCGTCGGCGCCCATGCGGTTGGTGCCGATCCAGTGGTTCGAGTTGCGCGATCCGGGGTTTGAGGGGATCTTTTTTTATGAACACAAATGGTTAGTTTTATCTGTACTAGTCCCCAGAATTTGACAGACACATGAAAATGAAATGAAATGGGTTGATGGCATGCATACCGAGTTCACAAACGCAGTAGAGGTCTGGCTGGCGGTGGGACGGACCCATGTCAGGCCGCTGACCTTGCTAAGAGCATCGCGCAGGTTCTGGACACCCTGGATGACGGCGGCCTTGTCGTTGGCGTCGTTGAGGTAAGGGGATTGCGAGACGATGGTCTTGAGTTGGTTGTTGATTGTCAGGCGGCCACGGGAGACTGAGCCGGTGCCGAGGTATTGCGTTAGGGTCATTGAGGCTGCGATGGATTTGGTCAGAACACTTTTATTTCTCTTGGAGACTAGCGGGTTTCGATAGAGTGAACTTACTGCTGCGGGAACCCTCGACGCGGGCTTGCCAGTGGAAATGTCTGTTGATGCCGTCTGCGGGTGTGACGATGTCCCAGAACATGGGTCCGAAGTTGGGGGCTGACTGGGCGAGGATTCCTGATCTGCTGTCTTGGGGGCTGTTAGATGGAGTTCATCTTTATTTGTTTTTTTCGAATTCGGGTGGTCTTACTCAGGTAGAGCTGGGAATCGCTCTGGATGGGTCTGCTCCAGGCACCGTAAAAGTCATAGTTGACGACGCTGGAATGGGCTACTTCGAGATCGGTCTGTTTGATATGATGCGTTTAGCAATGCCTCTGATAAGAGGGTTTGTATCTCTAGGCAAAGTCACTTACACCAACGTGGTCGTAGAGGTTGTAGCCAACCGGCAGGTTGATCCACTGGTCAGAGGAGATCATGCTAGACCCGTCGCTGGATGACTTGACAGTGTTGAGAACGTCGGTTGGGCCGATACCGCCTATTTACCGAGTTAGCCTTAGATACCCTTATCTGACCGCCATGTGAAGAGAGGCCTACTTCGCCACAAGATCTTGGCAGACCCAAAGGTACCCGCCGAGACGATAACTCGTCCAGTATTGGGCGTGACATTAATCACCCCCGAGCTCCCCCCGCACTCCACCTCGACACCAGTGACCTTGGATCCAGTCCGAACAACTCTCTTGACGCCAGCACCGGTCCAGAAAGCAAAGTTCTTGCGCGCATTAGCCGTAACAAGGTACGTAGCCAGGGGCCCGTGTCTCTCGCCATCAGCGAAATAGTAAATCGTGTGGCTGAAGGTCCTGTTTCGCTGGTCGTTCTGCACATTAGCATCGATTGACTTCCATCCGCCCTGGGTCAGCCCCGCGCTGAGCATGTTGTACCCCTGGGGCAGGTACAGCTTGCCGTCCCTGGACGGGTACATGGTGCCGGGCAGGCGGGTGAAGACTTTGTCGACGGCCGTCTTCATGTCGTCGTCCTTCCAGCCCGGAGGGAAGCTCATGTTCCAATCATCGGGGTGAGGTTTCCAGTACAGACCGGAGTTGATGGCCACGCCGCCTCCTAGGACGCAGCCGGCGAGTTGGTCGTAGTCGGTGCAGGCGATGCCGTTCCTGTCGGCCCAGATCTGGTTGCAGAGACCGGGCACGTCGAAGCGGGTGAGGTTAGTGTTTTGGAGCCACGGTGCCTTCATGGTGCCGCCCCATCGTCCTGTTGAGGGCGGGCCCTTTTCGAGGAGCAGGACCTTGTGGCCTGCCTCGGAGAGACGGTCGGCCATGGTGAGACCGCCGGGGCCGGACCCGACGACGATGTAGTCCCATGTTTCCTTGTTGGACAGGTTGCACGAGGCAGCCGCCGCTCGAGGTTGGTGCTCAGCGGGTGCAGCAATGGATAGTTGGAGCCCTGAAGACGGTGTGGTGATTAGATGCTGACAAGTAAAGAAACAAGTCAAATAGACCTACAGGTGGCAAGGGCGCTCAGGACCGCCCATTTCGAAAGGGAATGCATGGTGGCGACCTGTACAGAAGAATCGCAGTAGGCACCTGGGTGAAGAGATCAAGTCGGTGTTGATCTAAAGCTTGTAATCCGAGAAAAAGAAGAACCGCCGAGTGGTTTCATCCCAGAAAATGGGGCCCGGGGCTAGCCAGGCATATATACTAGCCCTCGGCCCCTGGTCTCATTTGACCGACTGTCCTCGCTATCATGACATTCCCATGGCAATAGCACGGTGACCTTGGAGTGCCTGACCCATTCACCCGGACCAAAGATTCCCTTTGAGGAGCTTTCCCCTCACTCCAATATCCATGATTCCTTGTGTCAACAGACAAAGTGCCAGTGGTAGGTGTCATACTCAATTCGCCCCTTAGCAATCCCTTTGCAAGCACACATCAAGTGACAAGCCACGATCTCGTGACCGTCCAACCACGGTCGCCGACATGATAGCCGGAAATGAAGCGTCACACGAAGGGGGCGGTTAAAAAGAACGTGTAGGGGACTGTGGGCAGGGAGGACCCTAAACAAATCAGATAAATAAGTGGGCGCCCGAACAAATAGGTACCGAAAATTGGAGGCGAGCGAAGAGTGGGGAACCACGCGTTTCTGGACTCCATGTCCGGTATTGCAATATAGACGAGTACGTACTCAGCCAGATGTTTATATTGAAAGAATCTGGGGAAGTGGATTCCGTCACTCCAATATGCACAAACGACAGAAGGGTATCCAGCTGTCGCGGGCTATTTGTCGTCTTGGGGTCCTTGGCGTTGGGGTTATTGGTTCGCCTCTCCGCTGTTCCCTTTCGCCTCTTTCGGAGAGCGACGCTGACAGGACGGTGAGTACGCCTGTCTCCAAGGATGCAGGCAATTAAGGGGGTGGAGAATTCGAAGGAAGGGAAGACAGAAGGAAAAAGGTGAGAAGCGGGACGGGATGAATTCTCCGCATAATAACACCCTGCCGGCCCCCCGTTTTCTGGTTGGACCGTTTTGGTGGTGGGGGCCTTGTATACGGGATGTGGAAGGTGAATTCACCCGGCGCCTTACCCAGGTCCATCCAGCACTGCATTACATGAGCGGTCATGCCGCATGCCGGGACTAAGCTGGACGGAGTACCCCATGGGGAAAGCTTTCCCTTGGTAATTTGACGTCGGCCTGGGTACTTTCGGTACATGGAACTTGCGAGAGAGGTGACACCTTGGTGAGATGCTCTTTGACATAGCTCCTTCCCACAATCATCAGGGGCAAACATTTTGAATTACAAAACCACGAAAAAATCCGGGATATGATTTCGGGAAGACAGTGAGCTTCAGTTGACAAGCCGACCAATCAAAATTGCAAGTCCCATACATAACCCTAACCCACTTACACTTGAGGCCGGCCTGATTAGTCATCTCCGTCCTTCTTTCCACATCCAAACCCTCAAGTCAACCCCAGATTAAGTCAAAAGCCCAGTTAGGTTCTTGATCCTTCTAATCACTTCCAAACCAAACCAGCCCTCTCAGGGTGAATCATCTGAAGCAACAACACCGGCTCAGAATCATAGAACTCCAGACCGCCCAGCGAACTATTGATGACGTGAACACTCAATTTTTGGCTTTCAAGACTGGTACCGCCGCTCAGATTTCGGCCTTGGATAGCAGTCTCGCAACAGAGGCAGGCCGTGTTGAATATCTGAGCAATGAGCGCCTCCGGGAGCAGAATGCACGTGAAGATCTTCAGCGCCGGATCAACAACTTTAAGGGATGGTGGGAGGGTCCCCTCGAACACTTCAAACATATACCCAACTTTCCCGGTAGGAACGGTACAATTATTGTGGGGAAAGTCGACCGTTCCGTGCCAGTGGCAGAGGAGTATATGAAGATCCCGATTCAGAGAGAGGTGGAAAAACTGTGGGCGTGATTCATTACTGAGAGCCCATACCCAAACAGCAGGAAAGATTGGACCCACTGGGTTGGTGAGTGGGTTGGGATTCAGGACTTCGAGAAATATACAGGCTACGGCCACATGGCCCACATGGAAGCGATTAGCCTCTGAATGCGATAAGACCAACCACGAAAAAAGAAACATGACGATCAACCAACACCTAGGTCGAGCCAACGTCACGGTAGGTCTTCTTCATGGGGCTTGATAAACAGCCAATCACTACTTTGGCATCCAGGCACAAGTCCAATTTGACTTCCAGCAAGTCAAGGGTCCAAGGCATTTATTCGAGCCAGTCAAGACATTTATCCTATGGTAGCTCGTGAGGGCATCCATTCCACGACAATAGTAACTACAGTCTATATAAGAAGACCAGTGCCTGCTTATATAAGCCATTTCCTCATTAATCAGACACATAAAACGCCACATAGTTGACGACCATGCCGGCGTCAATACCAGTCGCTGTCTTATCCGATGCTGTTCCGTGCTCGGGGAAGTTGGACCCGACGGCGACGTTGAAGACGGGATAGTACTTCTGGTGTGCCACCACCTTCCACTGGTCGAAGTTGTTCACGTCGCTGCCTTTGACCTCGTAGTACAGGTTGCCATCCATGGACCCTGGAATGGGAGGCGTCAGGTGTTAGCTTTCTTTCTGATATGAATTGAAAGGCTGAGGGAGAAAGAGAGTATACATACACTGCAAGGTCTGCTTCTTCCAGTCGGAATCCCTCCTGTCCACCTTGATGGACCAGGTGTGAAAGTCGGTGTGCTTGTAATTATTCTTGTGACTCGAATAATCAGGCCCAGGCAGGCTGTACTTCTCAGTCTGCCCATTCGCGTTCACGGCGCCCCAGTGCGCTGAGGCGAGGGACCAGTCGTGCCCGTCGGACGTCTCCATGATGTCCCACTCCCCGCAGAGCGGCCACTCCACGCCCCGGTTGCGGCTCTCGCCCAGGGCCCAGAAGGCGGGCCAGATGCCGCCCTGCCTGTCCGACGACGCGTTGCCCACGCGCAGCTCGGCCTGCAGGATGAGCTGCTTGCCCTCGGGGCAGCCGTAGGCCTCCTTACCCTCGAGCCTGGCCGAGGTCCACTTGCCTGTCTTGTCCCGCTGCGGCATGAGGAACAGCTGGTCGGGGATTTGCGGGAGCCCCATGGGACTCCCATGCGGCGACCCCATGTGCATGTACGTCAGGTCCATTGAGGTGTCGTACCATTGGATCTCGCCGGTCCCCTGGTTCGGTTCCACCTTGATAGCATTCCAGTAGCGGTAGGGTCTGGCGGAAAAGTCACTCGTGATCTCGAAGGCGTCATCTTTGTTTTGGCCATGTTAGTACTTGGTCTGGGAGAGAATGAAGTTGCGAAATGGTCCGGCATCGACGGGAAAGACCAAGACAAACAAACGATGGGGTGCTTCAAGCTTGGTGACATGAAATCAAAGAGGAAACTTACACCATAGGAACGAAAAACCTAAAATAGCGGCGGGATACATGGCGAGGGACTGCTATGCTCTCAAGCAATCAAGGACTTGTCTGTAAATGGGTAGGTGATACATGCTGGCGAGTCGGGATGGGGGGGGGCGTTCACAAATATAAATATTCTCAACCCTGTTTCTTCAAAAGGGGTGGCTGCAGGTGTGGGCGACGTTATGGGTCTAATTGTAAAGTCAAGAACTAGTCCTTCACGGGCCGACTCCAAGAGGGGTTGTCTAGGTTGATGGGTGGACGATATTATCAAAGGCAGAGAAGCCGGAATTTGACGATGGCCCATGGGATCCCAATTACTGACTGGGCTGTCCCCCTTTGAGAACTCAGTGACTGGTGTACTCCACCCATGGACACCGACGCCGCCGAGGCTCGGAATATACGTTGCCTGCTAGTTGTCCTAACCAGCCGCCCCCGGTCTAGGTGTGGATTGCCTCCTGGGTGTCGACCCACTGCCCCGGGTATGATTGCCGTGTGAATAAGCTTCCTCGACTAGACTCATGCGACGCTCGCCCGCTCCGACCCTGAAATTTTCCACCGCAGGCTGGAGCAGACCGCTAGTATCCGCACAACTGGGTCCAGAATGGGGTGCGTAGACTCTGCAGAGCATCTCATAATTGTTGGTGAGCCTAGCTGCACATGCCATTTTTGGAGATGCTCTGCAGAGTCTACACACCCCATTTTGGACGCTCGCGAGTCGCAACAGGCGCACAAGACTCCAAGGTATTGGCAAGGGCTGGTCTCCGAGAAACTAATAAGGCCGTATATTGGCAACGGCTAGTCTCCGTATCCGAAGATCTGGTAAGTTGTCGGCCAAGCACGCGCCCGCCACCCTTGGCGAAGCTTGCTTCGACGACAATCTTACATTGCGGAGCCCAAAAACGGGATCCCTGTGGTCACTGGAAGCATGTCATCGACGCTAATCCCCGGTTCCACTAGTAACCAGGTTCACGAAGCAAAATAAAATACAAGGGGTATGGATGCAGCAGGTCGGAGTCATGCACTGCCCTGCTAGTCGGACGTTGGAAATTTTGATCCTAGCTAGTCAAAGCGAGCAACACCCATAAACACCACGCCGAGAATCCCGAGATCCCGCAGCCTCACTCTTCCGATATCCGTAGCAGCGACACAGAGCACCTCACCGTCAGATACCTCGGTTTCGCTTTTCTCGAACGGCCATCCCATCCTTGCTCCTCTGCACCTCTTCGTATATCAGATACCCCGGTGTCTCCTTTTTCTCAAAGGGTCATCCCATCCTGGCTCTTCTACTCCTCTTTAGTTTGTACTGTCCGCCAGTGTATATATTCACACTACCACCACCTCTCCTAGCAGACGCCGGCCGAAGAGAGAAGTGGCTATTCTTATCGGTTTATCTTCAAAATGGTTTTACCACATGGCCTCGGCCTCCTCCTCATTACCCTCCTAGGGGGGTCTGTCACAGTTACTTCTGCGTCTTCCTCCCCGGGTCCTCCCAGGAGCGGCGACCCAACGCATCAACGTCCGCAGTTTAATGTCGCAGCCCGCGATGTAGAGACTTGGGAGGAGTCCAACGCACGCCTCCTCGGACGCTCTTTGCTCGATCGCCGAGATGCCACCCCGTGTCTCGCTGATGGAACTTGCGCGGACGGCAGTTGCTGCAACACCAAGGGCACCTGTGGTTACGGCCCAGAAAATTGTGGAAAAGGAAACGTGAGCCGATCAACCTTTTGCTTTTCACTGGTGTGTTTCTAGTTCTGACTATCGGTGATTGAAAGTGCACGTCCAACTGCGACGCAACGGCAATGTGTGGCAAGTACAGCGAAGGCGGCGCGGTCAAGTGCGGAATGAACCTGTGCTGCGGTTGGAGCGGCTGGTGTGGTGTGAGTTTCCCTCGAAATAAATCCCCCGGAAGACTTCTTGCAATGCTGACATCTTAGGCTTCAGACGACCGAGACCTTCTGCATCAATGCAGACCCAAAGTGGAACGACTTGCCATGCCAGGAAGGCTTCGGATCATGCGAGATCAAACAGCAGGCCCGCACCTGCGGTGTCGGCAGCGGATCGACCAACGGCCGGACAATCGGGTATTACCAGGGTTCCAACACGCGTGACCGTCTCTGTAACCACATCGCGCCTCGCGATATCGTCAGCACAGGCTATACGCATCTCTACTTCGCCTTTGCGTCCATGGATCCATCGACCTTTGCCGTCACCCCCGCAGACCCGCAAGACGTTGCGCTCTACACCGAGTTTACCGCACTCAAGAGTCGAGGCTTGCAGACTTGGATTGCTGTCGGCGGCTATGACTTTTCTGATGCAGACAAAGCGACACATGGAACATGGTAAGTTCTTTTTTTTTCTCGACAGTTGTCTTTGATGTCAACACTTCTCATCTATTGCTCGTTCTAATCCATTCATTTCATCAGGAGCAAAATGACATCCACCGCCAGCAACCGCGCGGCCTTCATCAGCTCGCTAAAGACCTTCATGACCACCTACGGATTCCAGGGCGTGGACATCGATTGGGAATACCCGGTTGCCAAGGAACGCGGAGGCAGCCCGGAAGACACGGCGAACCTGGTCCTCCTTGTCAAGGAGATGCGCGCTTCCTTTGGCAGTGCATTCGGTATCAGCATGGCGCTCGCTCCCGACTACTGGTACATGCGCCACTTCGACGCCAAATCCATGGAGAGCTCGCTGGACTTTTTTGGGTTCATGGCGTATGGTGAGTTGGGACCCTGGCCTGACAGATACTTGTTGTAGTGCACGTGGCTGACGATGACGATTCACAAAGACCTCCACGGCTTCTGGGACGCCGACGTCAAGACCCTAGGGTCCGTCGTCCGCGGTCAGGCCGACATCCGCGAGATCGCAAACAACACGGTGCCCCTCTGGTTCGCCGAGATAGACCCCACCAAGATCAACTTTGGTGTGGCGCTCTACGGCCGCGGCTACACCCTCAAGGACAAGACTTGCAACACGATGAACTGCCAATTCTCGGGGCCAAGCGAGCCAGGCGTCTGCACCAACAGCGACGGAGTCATGTCCCTGGTCGAGATCCAACAGCTCATCAAGGACAAGGGCTTGACCCCCAAGTACAATGCTGACGCCATGATGAAGGAGCTGACTTGGGACGACCAGTGGATTGGCTACGACGATGCCGACACCATCAAGGCCAAGAAGGCGTGGGCGGATAACCAGTGCTTTGGAGGCACCATGGCGTGGAGCATTGATTTCAACTCGGGCAATGGAGAGTATGGAACCCCCCCCCCCCCCCCTTTTGTTTCTTTCTGCTTGAGACCTATTTTGCTGACATGATCCTTTCTTCTGAAGCGGTTTGGAACCCAAACCCACCACCGACGGAACCTGCGGCAAAGACAACGGCAACACCATCTGCGACGGCTGGCCTGATGGCAACTGCTGCTCTGCGTAAGTCTCTTTTGTGCTGCATCTTGCAAGACAAGCGAGTGAGTGAGTTGTAACCGGGCTAACAAACAAACAAACAGTTCCGGCTGGTGCGGTGGTAGCAAAGACCACTGCGGGAGCGGGTGCCAATCCGGCGACTGCACTCGCGGCGCCGAGACGACAGACGGCACCTGCGGACTGGCCCACAAGGACTCGGTGTGCGGCTCGTGGCCGCAAGGCGGCTGCTGCAGCAGCGCTGGGTACTGCGGCAGGACGATTGCCCACTGCGGTGTGGGCTGCCAGTCTGGGCCGTGCGGATGGAGAACGTTTGGGAATGAGAAGAGGATCGACCTCGAGGGTACTAACCTGGAATAAGAGCTGAAGAAACAGAGATTAAGAAATAGTCTATCTGATTCGACAGCGGTTATTGTTGTTGTTGTTGTTGGTTTTTATCAATAGAGGCACTTAATATTCAGGCACCACTACTCTCATTTACAGGCACCAGTCCAATTTCAATTTCTCAGGGCATTTATTCTAGTGTAGTCAAGGCATTTATCCTAGCAAGTCAAGGCCTCTATTCTAGTCTAGTCAAGGTATTTATTAAGTCTAGTTAAGGTACTTATTCTAGCCAGTCAAGGCCTCTATTTTAGTCCAGTCAAGGCATTTATTCCAACAAGAGTAGTACCTGTATATATGAAGACCGGTGCCTGTATATGAGAGGACTGGTGCCTGTATATTCGGCGCCTCAATAAATGGGGAAGTGAATAAGAGGCACCTGCGCTGCTCGCCGTGAAAGTGGAATCGCGTTTTGTTGTCCGAGCTGGAACTACATTGCCGCCGAGACCATTGCTTAAGGCTGCCGTTTCTGGCCAATGTTCGAGGTCTAGAACAAATACAACTTCGATTGGAATTTTGACATGAACCAGGGTTGTGTGTGATTGGAGGCATTGCTCCGAGAGGGGAACATGGTGCATGTTCAGCTTGCCACTAGAATGCTCTAAAGTAGCGACAGTATGCACAGTGACTGATTGGGAATGCCAATCTAATAGTGGCTTTAAGACTAGAGCTGAATTGCTGTTATTCGGGTCTGATTGACCTCTTATTTATTCACAATCACAGGTGTCTTTTTACTCCCCCATTTACTCAAAGACCACCTTGTCCCAGCTCCTACACGTCCATCATTCATCATCTTTCAAGTCAACATGGCCACCGAGATCTTTGATGTCATCGTGGTAGGCGGCGGTCCTATTGGACTTGCCGCCACATACGAAGTGGCCAAGACCGGCGCGAGTGTTTTGGTCTTGGAGAAGAACAATTTCTTTAACCAGGCGGGAAGTTCCGGCGATCTTGCTCGAATGTTTCGAACCATGTGAGGTTTGCCATTTCTTTCCAAAACACCTTATGGCTAATCAGATTGATAGGTATACCGAAGACTTCATGGCTGATCTTGCCAAAGATGCTATGAAGCTTTGGGATGATCTGGAGCAGGATTCTGGCACGTCACTCCGCTGGATGTCTGGCCTTCTCAACTTTGGGGACAAGGACTATGGCGGCAATACGCCCGAAGGTTAGTATTTGCCTGTTCTGGGCAGCATAGTTGCACGTTGCTAAGACTCGATGCCATATCTAGGAACTCTGCTGGGACCGAAGGATAATTTGAAGCGACTTGAAATGACCTTCAAAGAATGTACGAAGTATTTCCAACCATTAACCTTCACCCTCAAGCTGCGTTCACAGAATTAACCCTGTTACCTTTCAAGTAACCGCCACACAGATCCAAGAAAGGTACCCCTTCAAGGACCTCCCCCCTGACTGGATTGGCCTCTATGCCCCCGACAACGGCGTGATAAACGTTCAGCTCCTGCTACGCACCCTCCTCAGCCTAGCCAAAGACTACGGCGCCGTGGCCAAGCAGCACACCAGCGTCCTCAAAATCCGGCCCTGCAAGACAGACAAAAACATCTGGCAAGTCCACACCATCCGCCATGAGACGGAGGATATCACCTTCCGCGCCAAGAAAATCATCATCTCCCCAGGCGCGTACGTCAACCATATCCTCAAGCCCAGCTTCGGGGTCCATCTCGACCTCGACATCTGGGAAATGGTCGCCAGCTACTTCAACTGCAACGCCGGGCCAAAGGGCACCATCTTCCCGAGCATGTGGTTCCAGTTCGCGCCGGACAACAACGGGCGCTCGCGGCTTTTCTACGGGTTTCCCACCGTGCCCTGGGGCCCACCGAATCTGACGCGCATCGCCGTGGATGCTGCGTCGAGGAGAATCAAAGACCCTAGCGAGAGGCTGACGAATGTGGTGAATCCGGACGATATTCGCGACACGCAGGATTTCATCAAGGCCCATGTGGTGGGCGTGGACTCGACCGTGCCGGCGTTTACCCTGACCTGTCAGCAGACTAACGTGTCTGACAACATGTTTGTGCTGGACTATATTCCAAAGGAGTTTCTACATGGTGGGCGAGAAAAAAGCGTTGTCGTGTTCACGGCCGGGTGGGCTATGAAGTTTGTGCCGTTGCTGGGAAGGGCGCTGGCTGAGATGGCGCTTCATGGCAAGTCGGGGTTTGAACGCGAGCAGTTCTCCATCACGCGCAAGGATAAAAAGAACAGGCCGATTTTGGTCGATGATAATGAGGACGAATCGCGTGGGAATCAGTGGAAGGGAGAGAGTTCTTTTGCTTTTACGCAGCAGGCGAGCGGGTCTTCTTTTCGGGGCCATCATAACATGGACAAATAGTAGGCATTTGCAGCACAAGCTTTGTTGTTCAAAAAAATAAGCTTTCGATTGTCAGCTGCTATGGTGTGAGTGGTCGAAAGTTTAAGGTATTTATAATGTTCACAGCATTTCCCCACAAGCCTCCAGTTTTCAACCGTAAGTTCTACAATTCCTTCAGCGTTACGAGTAGAAAAGTAGGTCACTTATGTCACTGACTAGTACGGAGTATTTATTGCGCATTCTTTCTAGTCTATGCTTGTTTTCTTCCTCTTACAACCACCAAGCATTCGTATCACCACACAATGAATTGATCCTCTTTTCTTCCATTCCTCAACTGGCAATCATCTACTTTTCCTTGTTTCCTCAACTAGCAACCTTCTACTCTTCATTATTTCGACAAATACCAGATATCGTCAATTTTGGATCACCTTAACAAATTACCCCGGTCGCACGACGAGGAACGGCTATTGCCAATTTTGGATCACCTTAACAAATTGCCCCGGCCGCACAACAGAAATTGCCGACATGATGACGGGTGTTACCCATGATCAGCTTGTATATGTCCCATTCAGCCAAGAGTGTCCGTACATGAGCGCGACGGAAAGAATTTTTGGAGATCCTGACGGTTCGGTGACTCCCGATTATTGGGTGATCCCCGAGCCAAGATATCCAAACCAGATTGAGAATGAGAAGAAGATTTTGGGGTACGATATGCGGTACATTGGGGTTGGAAGAGAGCTTCATCTTTCCGAAAAAACAAACAACGATATCCTGCCGATGGTCCGGAAGGAGCTGAGAGGAATTTTCCATTATGCTACGGCCGACTTGCTCCGTATATATCCAGCTTATGGCAGTTTTACCAGCAAGTGGACGCCAAGTACTGGAATGAGTCGGTTTGACCGACGGCGCTCGGTCCTGCCACTCGACTACTTTCAGATCAGAGCAGCCGAGGAGCCATCTGGCAAAGTTCACGAGTTTTTCAACAAGCATATCGCCGTCTACTTCGAGAAGGTTACTCACAATCGAGCGATGGATCGGTATATCTTCCGGCACTGGCTACGTATGCACGACTTACAGCCACCCTTTCAGCGAGGACACTTTTTGGCCAAGGCTATCCAATTTGTGGAAAGGGCCCGGGTCGGGGGGCAAGACGAGGGACGCGAGAGCACTCTCCACGAGGTCCTCACCTTCCACAAAAGTCTTTGCAACAGTGTCATCGCCCGCGAGGACGATGTGATGGCGCCGGAGCACCCCCCAAGGATCACAAAGAGGAACACAGCGTCGGACCACGACCTGAAATACTACTCATATTACTACCCAGGATCTCCTGATCCGATCGTCGGATTCCGCCCGTTCCTAGATCAACGTCTCGCGCTCACATGGAAACAGCAAGGATTCCACCTCGGCCACTTGTTCAGATCACTTGTCATGGTGGCCGATGACCGTGGATCTGCGGATTCAGTGGGGACCAAGCCTTGGTATCACACCACTTATTGCATGAAGACCCCACCGGGCAGATACAAGAATTTGCGCTCTGCGGAAAGGGAAGTGGAGAGAGGGGCTGATCACAGCGTCTCTAGTTTCCAGGTCTTGCTAATCAGGACAGGTGACGAGAATCATCTCAGCGCGCCCATCAGCTTCCAGCCAATCTTCGAGGCAGGCAAGGCGCTTCCTCTGGAACGGCCTGACCTTTCCACCTCCACCCTATCTACGGACGACATAGTTCGAGTCCGCCTTGATGATGCGCTCGAGTTTATCAGTGCTCTGATTCGTCGCGAGGAGGACGCTCTGCCGAGCTCGGTCGGTCGTGAGGCGGCTGCGGTGAAAGACGAAATAACTGAGCTGTGTGAGGAATGGATTGAGAGGGTGCTGAAGCACGCTTCTGTTGCCGGTGGTATGGAACACAACGTATACACGCGGCAGGCTCTCGGACGTGCGCGAGCTCGCCTGAATGGCGAGGCATTCGACACTGACCAACTGCCCCCCGATGGATATGTTTCGAGCTGGGAGACTTGACCCAATCCAATTTCAAGTTGGCTTTCTCGCCCAATCAAGGCATATATTCCAGCTAGCCAAGGCATTTATTCTAGCTTATGAAGGGATTTATTACAGCCAATCACGGCATTTCTTCCGGCTAGTTAGAGCATTTATTCTAGCTTATGAAGGGATTTATTCCAGCCGGTAAAGGCATTCTTTCTAGCTACTTGGTGCATTCCAGCAAGTTATGGAGTGAATTCAAGCCTAGAGTGCATCTACTTTAGCTAGTGAAGGCATCTATTCTAGGTTAGTGAAACACATCTGAAAGGCAGATTCTGCCAATTGTATGACGGATAACCCTGCCCCCTTCAGGATGACAGGAATGGTACATACGTATGAGGAAACTAGTGCTAGTACTTTAGCCTTTAAGATGAGTATAGTGTAAAAGGGTGAACTTGGCTGCTGATAACGAAAATGAGATATGATAGCTACTTTAACACCTTTTAAGAAAGCTATAAATCATCTCGATCATCCCAAATATTCCAACCAAGCTGGTTTATAAGTCCCTTCCGAGTTGTAAGTATTGACCAATATGCTAAACAGGTACAAAGAGATTAGTGTGTTAATAAGAGCTGCGAGACCAACACCATCATGATCACTGGTGTTATGGTCCTCTGTTCCCGCCAATCTGCATGGGCTTGCTAGCAGCGTAAAGAATAAAACAGAGGTTCCAATAGTTGCCCCGGCACCGATGAGCCCGTTGAAGATGCGCATGACACCCAAAACCTTGAACGCCTGTAAACATCCATATGCGCCGCCGATACCAATGCTGAGAGTTAGAATTATGAGCAACACCATGCCGAATACGTAGAGCCTGTGTTTTTGGGTCTCAGAGAGCTGTATAGGGCGGAAGTACCTAAGAAGGGACAAAGTATGTGTGGCCATGAAAGCCCTTAAGAAACCGCAGCATTCATCCAGAAGGAAAAGGAATCCCAAATCGAATACCTTGATTGCAAAGACAAACCCTAGGCAAAACAATACAAGTAATGCCAGACCGACAGCCAGATAACTGAACATCCAGGGTAGTCAGAGGGGTCTTATATATGGCATATGCCGTAGACACCTTTTGACTGGTCGTATTGGTCGAATTCATGACGTCCAGACGAATGGGTCCAAAAAAGGTAGACAGATCACCTCCAGGAAAGCCCGCGCAATAGCCCAGCCATATCACCGGAGGAGCCACCACGAGAGCGACCGCGCAAATCATCCATCGCTGAGTAACAGTATCTTTGGCAAGCTGTCGGTGCAGTCTGATCGTCTTCAAAACCGTCCCAGCCGATCTCTCGTCCAGCTCGCCGAGATGGAACAGATACAGCAGGAACTGCACAGACGACCAGCCCGCAAGAAAGAACGCGGCAGGGACCCTCACAGTCCAAGGCAGTGTCGTGGCTGCCAGCTTGATCGCCACTCCCAGGACGGAAAAGCTCGTGACGAGGTTGACCCATTTCTCCTTGTGAGCGAGCACGTTGTTGCCGAGGACCTTGCGCAGGTCGGTGAGTCTGTCCTGTCCGTGGGTGGTGACGTTGCTGTCGAGACCCGAATCTGCTGTGTCGGCTTGAGGCTCTGGGTCTGCGGGAAGACCGGCCTCGAGCTGGGAAGTTCTGCGTCGGAGGACTCCCAGCTGCGGTTCCGACGCGTGCGAGTCCGCGCCAGTAGCAGACCCTGCGTCAGGCACTGCCTCATTTGCGTGTGCATTGCTTTCTTCCGCGTTGACACCCATCGTCGTTGAGCGTTCCATGACAGTCAGCTCAATCCCAGACCCATCTCGTCCATCTTCTCCTCTTCCTCCAGTATCCGGCACTTCACCGGCGGTCGAAAAACCAGATTCCAACTCCTCCCCGGGCCCATCGCGCATCAAACTCTCAGCCATCAACCGGTCCAACACGCCCCCATCAACACCCTCCTGATTAGCCCTAATCAACAAAAGCGCAGCAGCATGCAAATGCCAATGCCTTCTCCAATTCCGACTCCGTTCCGTCCGCGCATGATAAAACGGGAACCGTCGCGAGACGCTCGGCAGCGTGTTGTGCTCGGGATCTTGCATTGCTAATCGCAGCACCAGGACCAAGCTGACTATGATCACCGCCGTCTCGGCGATACATGCCAGGGGGTTCAGTCGCCAGGTGAAGAATAATCGCTGCGAGGTTTTGGACGAGGGCGGGTTGTAGAATAGACTGCCGTAGGGCTGGGTTAGGAGACAGAGGGAGAGGGTTAGGAAGATGCCGACTAGGTTTTGGACTGAGAATTCATTGTCGCTGTTGTCATCATCGGCGGTGGGACAGAGGGAGGAGCAGTTTGTGAGGGACGTTGCGTTGATGATGATGCTCATTTTGATCTGTTTTCATTCCTCTTGGTGGTTGATGCTGCCTGAAAAAGAATTTCTCATGAAACGTGCAGTTCAGCTGAGAGCCGACCCAGCGATACCGGCGTCATTTTCTGGGCGCTTCACGCCACACTTCAGCTTATCCAAAATGGGTTTAGTTGGGATATGCATCTCACTTTTGCGAATCTAGTTGGCGCGTAAACAATTTCCAATTTCTACCTTGGGCGTTACGTGGTCACTGGTGACGGGAAGTTCTTGACGATCAAATCACAAAAGAGACAGGGTGTACTAGACTGCTAGGCAGTAATGCCCGGGCTGTAGAGGTTGACCGTGGAATTAGCAACGCCGCCGATACTAGTACGCTGAGAAGAATCAAATAGCTCAAGTTTTGGCATGAACTTGCCTATTTTTCTATTTGGACTTGATTTACTCAATGTCTTTACGCTGAATTGTTGACCTGATTACTTGCCAAGCCGAGCCAAGTTCTAGCAGAACCCTAACCCTGGTTCTGACGTTGGTTCGACTCGCGCTGTACCATGAAAGGAGTATCACCAAAACGCGTAACCCAAACGCGTCACCAAAATCGAAACATGAGCCCTGGAAAAAAAACCTCAAACCAAGTGTTCTCAAGTCTCGAAGACAGATATGCTGCTCCGGGAATGAGAAAATAAGTCATGAGTAAGACCACGATCAAGGACAAGTCAACGTAGAGTTGGCATTCGTTAGCAAGTCTGGGATTGTCGTGGGCGAAAGAAAGTTAAGAAAACCCACCTTGGCTTATCAGTCATGGCAATGATTAGCAAACCTGGGTGACAGCGGTTCCGAGTCCATCAAGCATGTCAGACTGTACTACGACCCAAACATGGATGTGAAGATCATTCATTTATAGACTTATTATGCCCGTCTAGCCAGCAGGATCCAATCCCAAGGCGCCTATGCATGCAAGCTGCAGCTAGTCAAAGTATTGGTTCTGGATCTAATTTGTACCAACAATATTCCATCTGCATTGCGTTGTCGGGTTCTAGCCCCGAAATCAATCTGCCTTGGAAGACTACCATCTGGTTGCATATGATCACGTGGCGGCTGGGGGCTGAACCCGTTTGGGAAGTTGGAATCGAGGGGTGATCGTTCTCGGCAAAAGTAGCCGATGGCGGCGGCGGCGTAGCCTCACGGGGACATCCTAGCGACTGCTGGCTGACAGCTCGGTATTTTCAGGAACCCGACTTTTGTAGTACCCGAGAAATGGGCACTTCCAGCTGAAAGATTCGAACCTTCTTACCTGGCAATTCCCGACATACAATCATTTATTGAAGCAAAGTTGAAGGGGACATAAGGAGGAGATTGACATTCTCTCCCAGAGGGTCGTTTTTTCAGTGGTCCCACCTTTGTGGGTGCCCCACCATCATTCGAACTGCAGTGTCGTTCTGTGACCACCTTGATGCATGCACAACCCATGGCGCGCCAGATCCCTGGTAACGGATGGAACGGAAAAGAGGAGAAGCTGCAGTGCAGAATCTCCAGCAGCGCTCCATGATACCACATACTGCAAGTCAGGCTTGGCATGTCGCTTTGAGGACGGGGTACGGAGTATCCGTACGAGAGAAGGATTTCGGTGAGTAGGGTATACGAGACGGGACTACGAGGATCCCATCCACGTAATCTTCAGCTCTTCGCCCTGGCGATCTGTCTAGCAATCACATATTGGTCAAGCCCACAAAAGGAACCTTGACGTCAAGTAAGACGGCTGAACTTCTGATGTACCCAACCATGGAAAGAACCAGCTCTGTGGTTCCAATCCCGGGGACTTATGAAGTGCAGGGAAAGGCCTGCCACTTGCAGGTGGCAGGGCTTGGCAGGCACCAAAAGACCAACACAACCACTGACATGGCTGCATGGACGTGATGAGCGTAATCGTGAACCATGGATAGCACATGATCCTGTGCCTCACTAGCTCTGCCGCCGGAGGCTATGGCGTCTCTCGGAGTTTGATCGGACGATGACAAGGATCGTGACTCTGGGAAATCTGGAGCCGAGTATAAAGGGAAGGATGCGCGTTGCCCAGGTCCAACTCAAAATCTAGCTTCTCCTCACCCATCCATATTCACCCTTCCAATCCTCCCAACTAGCTGCCCGTCACATTTTAATTCAAAATGAAGTTCACCAGCTCCCTTTTCTCCTTGTTTGCCCTCGTGAGCAGCGTAACCATCGCTGCCGCCGGACCCGTTGGTCCCAAAGGACCCAAGGACCCCAAGCCTCCCAGTGTCTCTTTCCTCTACAGCAGCAACTTCACCGGCAGCCCCGATATTTACGACGTTGGGCCAGGTCCGTATGGAAATCGCATGGCGCGAGCCACCACGGGCGGCACCTTTAGCGGTCCTAAGCTGAAGGGTATATTTACCATCAAACCCGTACCGATGAATCTCATTGTACTGACAAACCATACCAGGCACTGTCCTGCCCATTGGCGGCGAGCACGGCCTCATTGGCCCCGCGCCCCACAACAATATCTTTTACGTCGACCTCAAGCAGGTCCTCAAGACCTCGGATGGTGCTTTCATCCAGATCTACGTCACAGGCGGCACCCAACCCGATCTCACTGATTACATCAGCATCCGGTTCGAGACAGGCAGCGAAAAGTATTTCTGGCTCAATGCGGTAGTTGCGTTTGGTGTCTTGACCCTGTCTGCCGATTTCAATTCAGCTTCTTATAACGCTTGGATAGTAAGTTGCTCATTGTCTCCTTCCTCACTGATCCCACGCTGATTCTATGTTGCCTTCTAGTTGGACCCTCCTCCTGCTCCTTCAACTTGATTAGGGATTGTGGTTTAAAAGAATGTTCATGCAATGGATTTAAACCAGGCTTGGTGGGATCAAATTATACCACGGATTGTTTACTCGGACAGTGCAAAAAGCAGAATGGAAGGCACGTGGCTGCCCTAGACCCCTTCCCATAGTTCAATCGGCAGAGATGGAAGACCACAGCAAGTCGGCTGGGCAACGGTCCCCCCCACACAATTAGACTTTTTGCACAGCCAGCACCACTTGAAATTGAGCCTGGTCATGACCTTTGCCTGGACTCTTGTCGTGCGCCTTCTGCTCCTTTGACAAACCTGTCCCTCTTGCACTCCAACTCCACCATAACCAAAGCAAACCGACAGAAAAAAGGAAAGAATGCCTCTGTTAGAGTTCCCCGCGGAGCTCATAGCGCAGATCGTCAACGACCCGGAGCTTGGGCCAGGCCAGCTCCGTAACCTCGCGCTGACGTGCAGACATCTCCGAGCCTTTGCCGAGGACGCATTGTACCGCAAAATTAGCTAGGACCACGACTTCGATCGCTGCGCAGGACCGAGAAGGCCCAACAGCCTCCGTAGAAGAGATGCGCATCGATCTATGGAGTCCATGGCCCAGCTGTTGCGCACCATTGTCCTTCACCGACCTGAATTCGCTCTAAAGGTCCGCAGCGTTTCACTCCCCAACAAAACCGTCCTTGTAACTTTGTGCGATTGCTCGGTGTACGGGCCACTTTCCATTGTCGAGTTCAAGTCTATCCTCTACCAGACCCGGATGCCTCGCCCTTACCTCTCTAAATGGAGGACAGAGCTTGACAAGGGCATCTGCAGCAATAATGTTCGCGATAAAGTTGACTGCCTTCTGTCCCTCTTGCTGGCACACTTGCCGAACCTCAAGCATCTCCATCTTGGCCAGGGGTTTACCGCTGATCGCTTCAACTTCTCAGGCTTGGGCCCAAGCCAGTCCATCGCCCGTTGCGTAGGCACCCTGATTCGATGCGCCGTCGCGTGCCAGAACACTTGGCCAAGATTTGGGCAAAATCTACAACAAGTAACGATGGAGTTTTCATGGAGAAATGACGACAACTGTACATCGGCTTTAGTGGCGGGTCAAAACCGGTTTCTAAACCTGATAAATCATACCTACATCCTTCCCTTCTTCTATCTCCCTCGTGTCCGAGAGATTGAAATCGCGGTCCCGAACCCGAAATGTGGCAGCCCACCCTTCGTTTCCGACATGTTCCCCGATAGGGGCCCGTCGCCACTGGTGGATATGACGTCCTGCCCACCTCCCAGACCCCACAATCTCAGATCCCTCAAAGTCAACCGGATCCGTGAAGACTACCTCAAGCAACTGCTCGGATGGATGCCACATCTTCAGGAACTCGACTGGACGTGTGACTACGGGCTGAGGCAAAATGTCCCGGTCTTCTCCAGCTTCATTGACCTGGATGCTGTCTGCAGCGCCTTGTCCCGCGTTCAGACAAGTCTTACCAGCCTCACAATCCGAACATCAAGCATTTGGCATGTTCCGGGTCACATTCGGCACTCACCAACCCTGGCCGGGTCACTCTTCAGACTCCAAAGCTTTCCCAGCCTCAAGCGGCTGAACCTCCCGATACCACTGATATTCCCGTGGCCGGCTCTGTCAACAGGCGATATGGCCGTTCCGACATACGCCTGGGAGTACCAGTTGGGCAACATACTCCCCCGATCTCTTGAGCACCTCACGCTGTCGGATAACTTCTTTTTAGACCCAGCAATTCGAAAAGTGCACTGGTACGAATCGCTCCTTGCACTGTACGTCCTCGAAGCCGTTATCCCGTTCGTAGAGCGCAGCGCGGCTGACGTGGCGCCGTGTCTTCGTCGCATCACGATCGAGCTGCCCGACCTACCACCACCAACCCGGCACCTCGATCCAAATGACAGATTTGAGCATATCAGAGCCTTGTTGTGGTCCTTGACTATCGATGGATCAAACTCCGAAACGAGTAGGGTTCGGAAGGACATGCGCATCGCCAAACCACTGATTGATATCGAACATGCTAGGAGACGGAAGCTGAAGCTGGCCTGTGATACCGCGAGGATAGCGCTTGACATGATCTGATGGTCATGGATTATAGTGCTCTTGTTGGTATTGCCGAGCAGGAGAAGGCAGCGAGTGTATATTATACTGGGAGCCCCCTCGTCGTTATCCGGATCGCGACATGTGGAAACGCCTGGTTGAATCACCTTTGTTGTGCGGGTATGAAAGGAATTGCACCATGTACGCAATAGGGAGATGGTCATATGTGCTTTAATATTGCGGAAGGTACTGTACCAAAGAGACAGTTAACGGGTGGATGTTGGTTTACGATATATAGTATACCCTACTTTTTCTAATTATACCTTTCTAGCTAGATAGAATCTGGTCTAAATGGCTCTGATTAGGCTCTATTACTACCTATCTATCCCCTAATACGTTTGCTGCGACGCTGCTTGGCTGTCATTTCTGATTTCTCCTTGAACTTCTGCACATGCCATCTGTCCAAGATCCGGTGGATATACTGTCTCTTAGTGGCGGTGAAGTTGTGATGCTCTTTCATATAATGCATGACCTCCTTGAGGGAATGGCCCTTGTAGAACTCGAGGATCTCCGATTTGACCTGGTCCCAGGCTTCGTCGGGTATTCGGCGGCTCGGAATGACCTTGCTGTCCATCACGTCGGTATGGCTCCCCGAGTTTCGCGACTGTTCACCGTTAGAAGCCAGTGAGGACACTTGGTTCCGGTGTTCCTGCATTTGGCTACCAGGGCTTTGAATTGGACTGCTGGGAGTTGGTTCTGTACCAGAATCTGTAGGTCGAGAGCTAGGAGGAACGGAGTTCGTTGGCGGTCCAGGGTTCTAATCTTCCTCGGTCTCACGAAGAAACGCCTCCAAATCAAAATCATCCGGAGCGAAATCAAAATCCCCCATTTCTCCATCTGGAGGCACATGCAGGCCGTCTTTGTCAGTCCACCACGGTAATTCTGTCTTCCGACTCTGATGGACATTCTTCTCTTGAGAGTTGGATTGTGAGCGTCCCCCGACATTCAAAGAAGCCTCGCCCATTGACTGGGAAGTTTCCACGTCAGTGGTACCCTTCTCTTGAGTATCGGAGCGCGAGCCTTCAACAAGCCGAGCTTGCTCTTGTCTGTGGATTAAGAGCCTTTTCTTGTTTTGTTGTTCAAGTAATTCCAGTGACTCTCTGTACGTTACCTCAGCAATTGTCCCTTCCCCCTCTTGCGGACTTGGTGTAAGCGACTTTCTCGAGGGTCCAATAATGTCGTCCTTTATTTGCTCCTGACCGCGAAGTTGCTCTGCTTGAGTGGCATCGCGATTCAGATTGGAATGATCTGGAGTCTCGCCGTCGAATGAGCTTTCAAACCCGGACCTGGAACGCTTGTTACTTGAGGGGCCGTTCTCTTTGGGTAGACGAGGCGATGCTTTGATATTGGTGCCCGGGGAAACCCTCATTCTGCTCATTGGTGTTGAAGGTTTCTTAATTCTGATTTGGGGCATACTACCCGAGCTATGCTGTTTGGTTTTGTGGTTTCTTAACGCTGCTACAGAAGAGAATGCTGGGTATCCGCAGCCTGAGACTTCACACATGATTCGAGGGGCGTGGTTCAGTTCGTGCTTGTCTCTTTGAGCCTCGTTCTCGAAATATATACCGGCGAGGGGACAGGAGACAATACGACATGTCAGGGCCGTGAAGCGAACTTCCCGCTTAAATATTTCGAGGTCTCGACTGCTGATGCCTGGGAACTGGGTGAGCTGTAGCAGGGCTTTGACGGTACGCTGGTAGTTGGAGTGCAACGTGGCTAAATTTGTAATCTCGGCGAGGGCAGTTTCCCCTGGTAGTTCATGTTAGCCTAATGCCGCTTGCGCTTTCCCAGGTTGTACCCGTGTGATGCTTTGACATCGATTTTTCTTACCGTTTTCTTGGGGGACTGTGAGACGTTTTATTGTTTTCTCTGCCAAAGTGGTGGCAACAATATTCCATAGCTTTGGGTATTGCTTGATATTACATACAAAATACGAGTTTCCTGCAAATTCACCTCCGTTTCTGGAGGTCACGACTCCATATCTGGACGCCTGGGTCGCCGATTTTGGAGTCAAATTTGCGTGCCAAGACCTAGCCCACTAGGCACACAGCCATGCTGAATTTAATCCCACGCCCCGACCCAACACGATGGCAGAAAATGAAAATTAACTGAATGGGCGGCTATGCAAGCCATCGTCGAAAAGCAAGCCATCAATAGTTGGTGGCAACAATTATGAAGTTGACTTGATGTGTTAAAACACGATCTCCTACCTGAATCTCCATCTCAGGTCGGCTCTTTTCCGTACGCTCAGGTCGGCTCTTTTCCGTACGCTCATGTCAGCTTGAGTTTTCCTTTCAAACCCTGAGCTTTAAAAATGACCATACAAGAGCCAAGGCAGCGTGCTCAACAAGCGCCTGATTACTACTTGAGACGGCGTCAGCATCATGCCAAAGATGGGGCACCGAGCAGAAACCATGCGACAAAGACAATGGAGAGCATGAGTGTTGTAACGAACAGGTGGATACGGTATGTGGTTTTTAACAAGCCCATTTTTACAGATCGCTTACCAAGGACAGCCATTGCAAGTTTCTGGGCGTCGATAAGCATGAATTTATGGAGATAGCAGAAAAGAAAGACAACATAACATTTCTTGATTGGATGCTTGACACTTGTCCTAAAATTAGGAAAAGGAGCACAATGCTAAAATATAAACGAGTATTTTTCATGATTTATCGAACATCTACGAATTACAATTTTGATCGAGAGGCGGCTTCTGAAATACATGATGTAAGTTGAAATAATCCCTTGCGAGAGGGCGCTAACACTGCTTTAATATATTATGGGCCACCTCACGATCTCGTACGCACTTGACACAACAACAAATGAGAAGCCAGTTCTGAACGTCGATGACATTTATCTTATCCTCCACCATCACTGGGTCCACGATCGGTCGAAGTTTCCGGATGAGCATCAGAGAATCCAGCTAACGGGGTGATTGACAGTTGAAAGGTCGAACAAGTACTCAAGTACTAGCGTTTACGTGATTTCTTTCAATGCAACGGCACGGACATTTACATGGAAATTCCAGGAGACACCTGTGATCCCTCTCTACCAAACTCAGTTGACCTTTTTCTCGTCTCAGTTTCCTCATTTCATATCCCACAAAGCATTTCCCGCGTTGTCGCTC